>PVIU01005931.1:0-107232 GCA_004026605.1 Ondatra zibethicus
CTCACACACACATGCACACACTCTCACACACACATGCACACACACGCACATGCACACACACACTCACACACACATGCACACTCACACACACTCACACATGCACACACACACGCGCGCACACACGTACATGTGGACAATACAGTTTCTTCAGGGGTTGCTGGCGGAAAGAAGTCTATAGTATAGCTTATGAGTTTGATGAAACTGAATTCAAATCCTGGTTCTGTCCTTTTGGGGCCAAGTGATTCTGGAGATGTCTCCTGTTTCTCTGAGACTCAGTGTCCTTGTCTGTGAAATAGAAAATAATATTGCCCACCTCACAGGCCTTTGTGAGAAAGAGCTTAAGGTTCCTGGCATACAGTAGGCAATAAATAGAGACCAATTCCTGGCCTAATTGGAAAACTATCTGGCTGGGAAAGAAAGGCTTGAAGTGTGTTAGTTAGGGTTACACCTTGAATTTGAAGATACCCCCCCAGTGGGAGGAGCTTCCAGGAGAGGCAGGTGAGAGCATTGATTGGTTGATTCATTCATTCATCCACTAACATCTTTCTTTTATTATCATTTTTTTTCTCGAGACAGGGTTTCTCTGTGTAACAGTCTTAGCACTCGGGGGATAGAGGCAGGTGGATCTCTGTGAGTTCGAGGCCAACCTGGTCTACAGAGCTAGTTCCAGGACAGGCTCCAAAGCTACTGAGAAACAAACAAACAAACAAAAAAAACAAGAAACAAAAAAAAAAAAAGAAAAGAAAAAGATTTAGGAGCATTTCTATCCCTCCAGAGATTCCCAGTGCCCTTGTGTGGCCTGCCCTAAGCTTAGTCCCAGAAGACAGCTGCTGTGTATTAGTTATGACTTCTGGAATTTTATAGAAAAGACTCACATATACTGTGTGTCTGGCCTCTTCGCTCAGCTTACCCATTTGGAGAATCATCCCTGCCGTTGCACAGGCCAGTAACTCATTCATTCATTTACACACCGCTGTGAACCACCTTTTATTTATCGCTGCCTTTGAGTGACAGTGGCATATGCCACCATCTACTCCTCCCGCATGTAGTTTTAGTTTATTCACTAATCATTTCAGTGTTTACTTACTGCAGCTGATGCCTGAAACTGAGTAGTACCAAGTTCTATTTATGCTATATTTTTCCTACCTATAATAAATTTTACCTTATAAATTAAAGAGGTAAACACCAACCACTAATAATAATATATCAGTTAGAGCAATGGATTATAGTAAAATTACTACCGTTACTATTCTTGTGATTTGCAACCATTACTAACTAAAAGAAGTGCTATTCTGACACAAACGCTGAGCTACTCAGCTGACCCAAAAACTAAGGGAGCTCTTAGGTGAGTCGTGAGTGACCAGCACACGCTGTGTGGATACACTGGTCAGAGGAATGAGTCACACCCAAGACAGCGTGATGTGGGCTGGCATGTGACTTCATCAGGCTGCTCAGAACAGCATGCAGTTAAAAACTTATGAACTGCCTGTTTCTGGAGTTTCCATTTTTGGACATCTCTTGACTGTAGAGAATGGTGCTCGTTAGTTTTCTGTCACCTTGATACAAGCCTGAGTTATCCGTTAAGAGAAACTCACAAATGAGAAGACTGTCTCTGTCAGGTTGTCCTCTGGGCAAGTCTGTGGCGCACTATCTTTATGAATGGTTGGTGTGGGAGTGCGAGGCAGCGTGGGGCATTCCTCCATGATCTCCATTTCAGTTCCTTCCTCTAGATTCCTGTCTTGAGTTCCTGCCCTGACCTACCATTCACCATGGGCTGCAACTGTAAGATGAAGCAAACCTTTTCCTCCACAGGCTGCTTTGGTCATGGTCTGTATCACAGAAGCAGAAAGCAGACTAAGGCAGTAAATAAAACCATGCACATCTTAGCCACGGATGGAGGGGGACCATCGTGTTGACTGTATATCCAGGCAGTAAGTACCAGACACTGCCTGGCACTAGATCAGATGTGTACCCAGGCAATACCAGACACTGTATGGTACTAGATCAGATGTGTACCCAGGCAATACCAGACACTGCATGGTACTAGATCAGATGTGTACCCAGGCAGTACCAGACACTGTATGGTACTAGATCAGATGTGTACCCAGGCAATACCAGACACTGTATGGTACTAGATCAGATGTGTACCCAGGCAATACCAGACACTGCCTGGCACCAGATCAGATGCGTACCCACGCAGTACTGGACACTGCCTGGCACTAGATCAGATGCGTACCCAGGCAGTACCGGACACTGACTAGCACTAGGTAGGTGATGCAGGGGAAGCATGTGAGGTAGGATTTCACTGTACTGACAGATATTTGACACAGCATAGAGGGAGGATTTGTTTTGGTTCATGGCATCATTAACTCTGTTGCTCCTGCGCTATGAATGGTGATACAAAACACCATGGCAGGCCACATGTGGTGGAGCAACATGGCTCAGTCCATCATGGACCAGAGACACAGGTTTTGCCTGTGACATCAGGGTTTCTCCTTCCCCCATTTATTCCATCCGGGCCCATTGGATGGAGCTGCCCACATTTAGGGCACGCCTTTCCCCTTCTGTTGGTCTTTGGAAACGCTCTTGTGGACATGCCCAGAAGTATGTTTTACTAGTCTCCTAGACTCCTGTCGGTCAAGTAAAACTGATGATTATGATTAACCACAGATTTTTAAACCTAAGCAAAGAAAACCAGCCTACAAATCACAATCCCAGAGAGCCTAGACAACAATGAGGGCTCTAAGAGAGACATACATGGATATAATCTACACGGGAAGTAGAAAAAGACAAGATCTCCTGAGTAAATTGGGAGCATGGGGACCTTGGGAGAGGGTTGAAGGGGAGGGGAGAGACAGGGAGGAGAGCAGAGAAAAATGTAGAGCTCAATAAAAATCAATAAAAAAGATTAACCACAGAAATATCGTTATTAAATGCGTTGGAGCTGGGTGTGTGGCACACACCTTTCATCCCAGCACTTGGGAGGCAGAAGCAGGTGTCTCTCCATGGATTCCAAACCAGTCTGGTCATGCAACAGCTTATGATAAAGGACATGAGAGAGATGAGGCAGATTTGAGGGACAGAGCTTTTGCAAGTGCAGAATACTGTTTGTAGAGAGGAGCGTGTCTGAGCCCATCCGGTGGAGGCTGGAATGGAGAAGACCAGGGGGAGATTTTAACTGGTGTAGATGGCTGTTCCCTCCCTGATTGCAGAAAGGGTCAGCCAGCGTGGCGGGGGGGGGCACAGGGTGACTTGAATTCTCTCATTCCTCTTCCCCTCCCCCGACTTCAGCAGGTCTCACTTTCCTTCCATTCCTTTTGGGAGGGTGAGTGTGGAGTCGGGAAGAAGAACATGTGACCGATTCCACAGCTTTCCCAACGGAAGACTGAGGTGTCCCATCTTCACTACAGAATTCTCCAGTCTTAGCTCTGGGTGTTTCATGTCCTGGGAAAGTCCCCAGGTGAAGGCAAACCAGGTTGGTGAGTTGGCCTCAAAAAAAAGCGGCCATGCTTGAGAAAAGCCTTACAGCCTTGACTCAGCCAGCTCTGGGAGAGACAGTGTGGCCGAAGAGGCATAGGTGCCCCGGGGGCCCTGGCTTCACCCGCAAAATGGGGATGTGCTCATAGTACTACCCGGCCCCTGGGAAGACTCCATGTACATCTGGCATTCGAAACGGCTGGGTCCCTAGGTGTGAAGCAGATGTTAGTGCTTGGCTATCAACTGCAATCAGAGAATAAGTATCCACTGATTGACAGAAGCTGTGCGTGAGTGAATGACTCGTAAGCCTGTGTACAAAATGCTGAGGAAACTGCCCATGCCTTGGAAGAGGGAAGGAAGGGAGGGATGCCACTTTAGGGGGCTGAGAAGCAACTTAACAGAGGAGGTAATGCTTGGGAGTCAGAGGCTGATTAGGCATGACCCAGGCACTGAGGGAGGGACCGCCAGTAGAGGGAATGACCTGTGCCAAGGCGGAGTTATCAGTGAACCGTATCTGCTTTCACACACAGCTACAGTCATCAAAGAAAGCAGGATTCTCAGGGGTAGGTGTCCTTGTCCTTGTGACTGTCAACACACCCCGCCACTCAACCAGTTCTGTATTCACATTCTAAGATCAGTGCCTGGCACACTGGAGGTGCTCCAGAAGTATCTAGAGCTGATCTGCTTTGCACTCTGTATTTCACACGTGCCTTCTCCTTCACCCGCTACGATTCCCATTTTAAAGCTGAGAAAATCAAGGCATGAAATAAAGACTTGCTGGCATGCAGGCCAAGAAAGCATGGGGAAAGAGCTGGCATTCAAAACCAGAACCCAGACCCAGATTCGGCAGCTAACCGCTGCCTTGCATATTTCTTTAGTCTTGGCAGATGGTACCTCTGGCTACAGTTCTAAGCGCAGAAGGAGGCTGGTCGAACTCGAGGATTGCTGTTTCTGCCATGGTGGGGAGGCAGCTGCCTTCAGCTAGACTCAGCCCTTAAGTCAAGGGTCTCATTGCTCCAGGAGAAGCCTCCTGCTGTTGGGTGTGGCGGATGCAGAGCTATCCTGGCTCCACGCTTCCTGGCCTGGGTTCCAACAGCTTTCCCTCCCTCCTCTCTAAAATGGCACTTATGGCACTGTTGGGAGAATTCAGGGGGTGACGTGCAGTGTTGGGCACAGGGCAAGCACCCAGTTCCTGGGAGCCAATGCTATGACAACCGCCACATTACCAATACAGCATTCTGTGCAACTGCCAGCTAGCAGGAACAGCATAGCCTCTAGACTCTACCAAGCAACTGGAGGAGCTTGGTAGACTGACAGTTGGGAAGAGGCGCCAGGCATGGGAAGTCATGGGCATTTACATTATCTGTAAGTCTCCAGGACCAGCAGGGTAGATAGAGCTTGGAAATCAGTAAAGACCAATCTTTGAGAGCTCACCATGGGCCTGAAACAAGAAGACCAGCTGCCCCTCAAACTAGGCAAACTGGGATCATGGTCACCCCGCTTCTAAGGGAGACAGAAGACATAGCCGGGGAGGAAGAGATAGGAGCGTTGGGAGCTGGACTATGGAGCCTAAGCAGTCTGGCTATATTTATGGACTGATGCCTGGGGACAGGCCACCCTCGGGGATGGAAAGCCTTACTCTGGGTCCTTTTGCTGGATACTTGGACCTAACTGGAGTCAGCTGAGGCCTGCAAGGGTGATCATCAGGCGCAAGGAGATGTGGTAGGCAGTGGTTGTTACAAGGAGGCTGTGGAGGGGCCTCCTGCCACCTCCTGGGTGAGAGAACCAGAGTCCAGGGAGTGAACCCCTTGGCCATTCCCAGCTGCGTCTTGGAGGGCATCACCTTCCCTCCACCCCATGACCCCTGGGTCAGAGGCCTTCTCCTGGGGGGCTGAGAGTTTGTGTCTGGCTTCTGCCAGCTGGTAGGAGGAGAGGAGGCCCCTGCAATGGCCCTTTCACACCCCAAGAAAGAACAAAGCCATCCGCAAACCCAGAGGTGGGAGGTGGGGGACTTGGCAAACGGGCTGGCAGGGAGGAGTGTCCCCTCCCTGCTGAGATGGTGTGGGAAGGCTGGGATCAGCCCCATCCCTCAGCTTTAGCAGGACTCTCCTCCAGAGGACCGTGTTTTGGGGGATGGACAGAGAAGCACCTAGAAGGCTAGGAAGCTGTGGGACACTTTGCAGCTCAGGGTGGAGACCGAACTTTGAGCAGTGAGTCAGGAGACCTCAGTCAGTCACTGAGACTCCTGAATGCCTGGTGTCCTTTCTCAAGGCCTCAGTTTCCCCAGATGTCCAGTTCTAGTGTCTGTGGCCTGGGATGCTCTTTCTGGCTGGAGAGGCTGTTTAGGCTTGCCTAATACGGGGCGGAAGAGCCAGGCTGAGGCTGGGCACCAGGAGCGGCTCGAGTTCCATTCCTGAATATCAATGAGCAGGCCTAGGAATGTCTGCCACACAGCTGGCTGCCTGTCTGCGGGGCGGGGAGGGCGAGAAGGGAAGGGATGGGAGGAAATGGTCCAGCAGCTCTCCCAGACTCACCTGCCCAGCCACAGCAGGCAAAGCTTACAGGTAGGTCTGGCAGCCTCTGTCCATAAAACAGGTAGATGGGGATTTTACCAGGCATTCGGCATCAGATGGGGAGACAGGGAGACATGTGTGTGTGCACGCGTGTGCGTGTGTACATGCGCGTGTACGCATGTGCGTGTGTGTGCAGCCCCCTGGAAGCCACAGTTCTCTCTACCTGCATCCAACCCAACTCCAGCCCAGTTGTTTGCCCTGAGTGACTTAGACACTTTCGTACCTGAGAAGAGGTAGAGCTATTCCATCCTAGGCCTCAGTCCAAGCGTATCAAAGGGTTTGGGGAGGCTGCTAATGTGGATTGCCTAAGGACTGATGAGCTGAGAGAGCATCCACTCTGCAGGAAGCAGGCAGTGCCCATACCACTTAGGGCACTGGGAGTCTGTCTGTGAACAGACAAGAGAGGTTTGAACCACAAGAGAGGACAGAATAGCAGATGTGAGACGGTGCTCCTTGACCGTGGTTAGCCCACAGGAGACATCTGGAAAGGTTCCAGTATCAGGGTGTTGGCCAGCGCTGTCATTGTGATGTCTCCAGGAGACATAGAGCTAGAGTCCATGGTGGCCATAGATAAGGTGGCATGAAGAACAGATTTAGCATCTGTGGTTGTCATTTCTGACTCTTGGTCCCTCCGTGGGGAAGGGATGAATGGAGAAGAAGGAAGACTGCTAATGTTAATAGGTCCTGCCGACCCAACATGTTAAAACCGTCCCTGCTTCCCATAGCTCTGCACAGACTATCTTCACCATCAGTTCCTGGAGAAGGTCATGCACCTAGAAGCTGGCAACTGGATATATACAGGGGTCAAACCTGGAAGGGGAGTAGAGGCAAACTTGGGACCTTGGCCGTTGCTGCCTAGGGTTATCAAAATTTATATTCTAGCCCTGGATCCGTCTATTCATTTATCCATCCATGCTCTACCCACCCACCATCTACTCATCCATTCCCCATCCACTCACCCACCCCTTCATCCATCTATTCAATTTCCACCCACCCATCCACTCACCCACCCATCCAGTCATTCTTCTCCACCCACCTACCCATTGACTCCGTCTATCCATTGACTAGCTGTGGATCACACACTCTTGGCACAGTTTTTAGAACTGTGGGCCACATAAACCTCTACACTTTATTAATTTCCCAGCCTATTATGTTCAGTTATAGCAACAGAAGACGGACGACGGCAAACGGTGTCCCTGGTGAGACACCCATTTAGACAAGTCCTCTACTTTCTGTGTGCCAGGGAAGCTGCTTCCCCTTTGTCAGACCCAGTGTTCCCATCTGTATGCTGGGGTTTAATGACCACCCTCTCATTTTAAGACTACTTTTTAAAAAGTCTGGTGAGATGATGAATACGAACACCTACCCCAGCACAAGGGTTCCACTCACACAGGAGCTGTCGCTATTCTCCGTCACAGTATTGTCACTTCAAGCTATCTCAGCACCAGACATAGGGAGGAAAAGCGGGCAGTTTGGCTATACAGAGCCTGTCACATCCCAGATCTGCTACAATGGGCAACCCTTTATTTTTTGGCGTCTGAGCACCTGCATTTGCAAATTAGTGAATGTAATCTCTGCCTTGCAGGGTTGGGGTGAGCCTGAGGATGTGGGAAGCAGGGATGGTTTTAACATGTTGCGCTGGCAGGACCTATTAACATTAGCGGTCTTCCTTCTTCTCCCTGAGGGGTGGGCTGGGGGCATGATGACCCCCAAGAGCTGTTCACAAGCAACTGTGGGGCATCCCCAGGAGCCCGGTTGGCGTTGTCTGCAAAGTCTGTGGGTGCTTGGATGTGTCATGTCTTGTCTCTCATGAAGTCCCTAGACAGAAGAATGTCAGTACACAGAGAATTGTGTTAGCGTTCTGTGGAATAGCCCAGGGGATGGTCATAGCTGATCAGGGGCTGCTGGAGATGGGGAAAGCTGTCCTAAAGAAGGTGGCTTGGGAGTTGTTCAAATGTTGCATGCCTTAGGAGAGTGCATAAAGCAACTACAATGGCCCTGGGCTTGCTAAGACCTTGGAAGCCTCTCAGGAGTCCATGCTCTCAAGGGGTTTCATGTGTGATGGGAATCTTGTAAAGTTAGATGGGGGTCAGGCCAGACAGGCAGGCTATGGTGATGAATCTATTTCCCACTAGTAGAAATGGAGGACGCGGGAAGTTTAAACCACCTGCTGAGCGTCAAGCTGGCCAGAACTAGAGCTCAGGTGGGTCTCTGGGGGTCAAATCCTGTCGCAAGGCAAGGGGCAGAGCACTCGGATGCTCTGAGGCGCCCCCACCCTCGTGAGGTTTTTGTGAGGGATGGCAGGAAGGGCCCGGATGTGGAGAGAGAACATGGTGTCTGCGGGCGAGAGCCAGGCAGCAGCCTAAACACAGCAGACCCCGGCCAGCACAACTGCTTGTGTGGCTGCCAAGGGGCCAGATGCCGCTGCTGGAAAAAACAGCTT
Source organism: Ondatra zibethicus (assembly GCA_004026605.1). NCBI lineage: Eukaryota > Metazoa > Chordata > Mammalia > Rodentia > Cricetidae > Ondatra > Ondatra zibethicus. The sequence goes on from PVIU01005931.1 coordinate 8,494, forward strand.
CCTGGCTCGGTCCTCCCGGCTGGCCAGTCGGCCAGCCTACCATGCAGGGGAGGGGGCTGTGGAGTGTGGGTGCAGCACCCCAGAACACACTGCCGTGCCTTTGAAGCCAGAGCAGGAAAGGGGGGGGCAGGGAGGATTCAAGCAAAATATTTTTGCTAAAAATATTCTGATCCAGGAGAAGAGCTCCCCCCCTTACTCTTGCTGGAAAACCAAGTCTTATTAAAACAACACCAGAATATTTCATGTTGATATCAATTAGGCAAAGGAGAAGGAATCTAGAACTTCTCTCGCTGCCAGTTTCACATAAAAGAAATATTCTCTTTGAGGCCAAAGGATGAAGGGCTTTAGTTTTTTTTTTCCTCTTTCTGCACAAAATTCCTGCAGTGTGGATGGAAAGTTTCTCCTGTCTGCGAGTTTCCTGAGAAGTTGGGGCTCTGGACCTTGAGGCCAAGTTCTCTGGGTGGAGCAGGGCAGGTGGCTGATCCCCAGAAAAGGCCCTCCAAACTGGTCAGGGAGGGATAGAGCCAGGCCCACCTGCACCTAGGCCCAGCCAGCCCGACCTGTGCTCTTGGTCAAGGCGTCTGCCAGCTGGACCGCTCCGTGATGGCCTGGAGAACGCAGATACAGACAGAGCCTTTGGCCTGGGCTGCTGGCTCCTTTCATCAAAGCTGCCGGGCAGCTTCAAAACAGGGGGTTACACCAAGGTGCCAGACCTGGCACATGCTTTTCCAAAACCACAGCAGCACCATCATTGCACACCTACTGTGTGCCAGGCTCTTTAAAACTTGTCAATATGATCTCTCACTCACTGCTTACAGCAGCCACAAGAGATGGGGGATTGTACTATCCCCAAAGTCCCAAGAATATAAGGATTTAGTGTCGTATAGCTAGTTGCAGTAACAAGTGCTGAAGCTAAGGCTGGTCCTAGAGTCTGGGCTTGGTCCCCTGCCTCACCCACCTCTCAGAAAGCCCATTGCCTCAGCTGACTGAAATCATCTCCGTCCTCTATCTAAGCCAGGGTTCCTAAATGACTCCTTCAGCATGATTTTCTCTCCCATTCCAACTCCTTTTGTTTAAACATAAACTAATTATTTAGTTTATCCCTCCATCCAGCCCTCCACTCATCCTATCACCCATCTGCCCACCTCCCACCATACCTATTTATCTATCCATCCATCCATCTATTCACCCAAACCATTATCCATCTAACCGCCCACCCAATAATCCGCCGACCTTCCACCTGTATCTATACCCATCTATCCGCCCGTCTGCCTCCTTTCTACCTATTTTTCAGCTGTCCATCATCTCACTCAGCATCTGTCTGCCCAACTCTCCACCCACCTTTCACTTATCCTCACACCTGTTGTTCATCTGCCTGATCACCTTTGTGTTTTCACTCATCCACCCACCCATCCTTCTACCTGCCTGACTAGGTCCCCAGGTGACCCTCATTTACTCAGAAACAGAAGTGGCTGGAATCCAGTTCCTGCTCAAGTCCATCCTGAAGCCATCACACATTGGATGTGGTCTTAGAAAGATTGCAGTCCGTGGCAGATAGGATCTACCTTTATTTTCTATGAGTCAACCCTAGTTCCGGGACATCAGTGAGACTTGCTGGAAAGTTGGGCATTTGAGCAGAAGGATTAAAAGCCTTGAGGTCAAACCAGACCTGAGTTCTACTTCCTAACGGGAAGGCCTTCCTAGTGACTCCCGACTCTGCAAGGAAAGGGAAGAACAGTATGTGTGGGTGGCGAGGCCCAAGGCTATTGTGCAGAACTTGGGCATTTATTGTGTACGATGGGCACTGTGGCAGGGACTAGAACAAAGATGTATACTCCAACTTAAATTTTATTGTATTGGATATTGGTTTTGATTTTTTCGAGACAGGGTCTCTCTTTGGAGCTCTGGCTGTCCTGGAACTTGCTCTGTAGACCAGGCCGCCTTTGAACTCAGAGATCTGCCTGCCTCTGTCTCTTGAGTGCTGGGATTAAAGGCATGTGCCACCACTACCTGACTCCAATTTAAGTTTCAAAGGCCCACTCCAAGTCTTGTGTACAGAATAGCCTGTCAGAAGGATACAAACATGCCAAGCACCAGTTGGGAAACATATTTCGGTCATCCAGGGAGGACCAGGATGGTTGTAATGAAGGTGGCAAAAGCCATCAGCATTCCATCAGTGAGTGGCTGGAAGAGGGATCTCAGGGATGATTTCCTTGGTTAATGCCAGAGTATTCAGGAGAATATCATCTCCTGAAAAAGGGAGGACTGGGTGGAGCCAGTTCTAGGTACACTCAGAGTTCATGTTTGAATTGTGGAGTCAGAGATGCTTGCTAGATCACTAGTAGCGGTGCCATGCACTCAGGTCAATGTGGTCTCAGGTCAGCTGTGGGTCTGGGCTCAAGGTATGAGTGTGGGAGCCACTGGCATACGAATGGTATTCAGACCCGAAGGATGGATGAGATCAGAGTGAGCAAGCGTACACAGGGAAGAGAGGAAGCCCAAGGGATAAAGTAGGGCCATCTGTCACTAGGGTTGTCCAAGTCTGTGCTGAGTACTTGGGGTGCCCATGATGAAAACATGGTGACTGCCCTCACAAAACATGCATTCTGAAGAGACGACAGATGTGGGAGAAATTCAAATTCAAGCCTGACAGCTTTTTAAAAAGTCAGCCCCAAGTGAAGCTTCACTCAGTCCAAACCATTCATAAACCTGGCATGAGCAGTTATATTCGGTACAAAGAGGACAAGAGGAGGGGTGTGGGGCTCCAACCCAGAGTTTGGGGGTTCATGTAATTCTCTCTGCAGCTCTCTACGATCATATTCTTGAGATCTCAATTTCCTAACTGAGGAATTGCCTCCATCAGATTGGCCTGTGGTTATGTTTGTAGGGCATTTTCTTCACTGCTAATTGGCAGAGGCATGCCTAGCCCACTGTGGGCATCACTACTCCTAGGCAGGTGGGCCTGGGCTGCTTAAGAACAGTTGAAGGTCAACTTGGGAGCAAGCTAGTAAGAGCGCTCTTGTCTGGCTTTGCTTCATGCTCCTGTCTTGGCGTCCCTTGACGATAGGCTATGACCTGTAAAATGAAAAAAACTCTTTTCCTTTCCAAGTTGATTTTGGTCATTTTTTTTTTGTCACAGTAACAGTGAAGCAAATTAGGACACCCATCTAGAGACCAGACTCTTGGAAAGGAGAAGCCACTGGTCCAGGGCCTGGCGGGAAAGGAAGGGAGATTTAGGCTTTGTACTGGGATGTGGGTTTCTCCATTGGGGCGCTCCCATCCTGACAGTCTATACTCTCATGCCTACAAAGGGCAGGCCTGGGACATCAAGGAGGTGCTAGGGTTGGAGGTGGGGTCTGGGTGAGGAAAGCACAACCTCCTGCACGGAGCAGCTGCTGCTCAGCGTAGCCAATAGTGGCCCTGTGGAAATGTGGGCCAGATCTGGTTTCTAAAGAGAAGCCGGAGATCTGGATTTTTATGTGAAGTTTCCCCCTTTTAAAACAGGATTGGGGCCAAATAAAACATGTGTGCATGTTGAGTTGACCTCAGGGCCACTGGCTCCAGGCTTTATTCGGGACTGATAGTTAAAAGTAAAGGCTTTGAGATCCCAAATACTAGGTTCGAGTCTCCCACCCCTCCCTACTGGCTGTGAGGTCTAGGATGAGTGAGCTCACCTGAGTCTCTGTTCCTTATGTGTCAATCATTTCGTGTTTCAGAGCTGTATGAGGATTGTGGGAGACAAGGTGTCTATGAAGGACAAATATCCTGGCACACACAGCACCTAGCTGGGCAAGTGTGTGTGTGTGTGTGTGTGTGTGTGTGTGTGTGTGTGTGTGTGTGTGTGTGCGCGCGCGCGTGCATGCATGCTGGGATGAGGTGTGAGAGTGGACTGGAAATTTTCGTGGCCTTCACACTTCTATCCTGGCCTTACGTGTGGCTCAGTAGCTGTGAGAAGATCCTTTATAGACCTGGGCTCTAGGCCACCCTTTCCATACTTAGCCCCACTTCCCAGCATTCCCCATGGGCCACTGGGGTGTCCTGGGCAACCATGGCCTCCATCCCTGAACAGTCCTCACCAGTCTGGCTTCCTCCTGCCAAGGAGAGCCATGGGGACCATAGATTCCTGTGGGATGTTTTCCACATTTCTGGAAACCCACTGTGGTTTGATTTTCCGTGGTACAGGGCTTGGCAGGGGCTCAGCCCAGTGCAATGGCTGGTAGCTGGGAGGGGCTAGAGTCAAGAACACATTCACTGAGCACCCACCCTGATCCAGGTCCCTGGGACTCACCGATGATTAAACAGCCCAGGGTCTCCATTATCTTGTAATAGATACAGACCTGAAATATGAGACATTAAAAACATTTAAAAACCAACGTTCTTGTCACTCGGGGCGGTAGCTTCCTTTCCCTGGCCCACTCCTCCTCCTCTTTGGATGCCCCTGTCTAAATCCTCTAAATCTCTGGGACTTACTCATTAATTTCCACTTGTCACCCAAGCCTTGGTGTGGGGTCCTGTCTTCCCTCCCACTGGTGATGGCGGCCATCCCTGCTTCTAGCCAGCCCTTCTCAGCCCATTCAGTCCATTCTCCTCCCTAGGGCCCTGAGTGACCCCGAAGGTCACATTCAAATCTCCTTTTTGGCTCTCATCTCTTCTACATCTTCCCTGTATCTGTGTTTCAACAAGCTGGGCTTCGAGAAGTTAGCTGCCTGCATCTGCTATAGCTCAGCTCTGGGTCTTTGCACAGGCTCCTCTCGCTCTCCAAGTGAACTTCTAGTCACCTTTCTGGTCTCTGCACGAACATCACTTCCTGAAGGGAGTGTTGCTCGCCCTCTCCCACCTCCGAGTCATATCTATATCCCCAGTGCTTTTTGCAGTGCCAATGCTAATGACAACAGTAATATCAACACTAACGTTAAATAAACTAACGTGGATTGCAAGCACTTCTAGGGTGCACACACGTGCTAAGTGCTATTTTTCAATGCTCAGTCCATAGCGGTCTGCTTTAGCTTTTCAATACGCTCCTGATAGGAGCTATTGTGCTCCATACTTCACCGGTGAGAAGACAGGTACAGAGGGGCACCATAACCAGTCCCAGGTCAGGTGGAGAGTAAATGGCAAGGTTGTGTTGCAAGTACCTGCTTAAGCTCCAGTAAGTCTAGGACCTCTGAGACCTGATCTGTGGTTCGGTCGTCAGTAGTCTCTGGGTGCTCCGGAAATGGCTGATGACAGAGAAAATTCGTGTTAGACGATGCAGAATTCCAGACCTTCCTGAGCACAGACAGTGGGCCCCGCAAATGGCCCGACTCACACTTTTTCTACTTAGGACCTAATGTTCAGGGTGCACTCTGTTTGTCTAAAACAGTGTTTCCCAACATTTGGCTCATGACCCCTCTGGATGTCAAATAACCCTGTCACAGGGGTCAACTAGGACCATTGTAAGACACAGATATTTGCACAATGATTCATGACAGTAGCAGAATTACAGTTATAAAGTAGCAAAGAAAATAATTTTATGGTTGGGGCTTACCACAACATGAGGAATTGTATTAAGGATCTCAGCATTCGGAAGGTGAGAACCACGCTCTAAAAGCAGCTCATCAAAAGGAAGTAGAGTGAAGTTCATAGACTCCTGATATCCTTGGCATTCCTTGTCTTATCATTAAGATAAAGATGACACACTTTGCCAAATATGAACAGAGCAGAAAGACTTAGTACCTGAATCATAATGACCCAGGGTGCCTGTGCCCATTTTACAGAGGAGGAGACTGAGCCTCCAGGACTAGGTAGAGAGACTTCTGTGATCATTGACCAGTCTACAGACATACCACCCTGAACATACCGTTTACATCAAGGGAAGGATATGTAGATTTAAATTCTCAGAATGTTCTCTCTCCAGGGACCGCATCGTTCATTGACTTTTCTCTAATTTTACACAGAGCAATTGTATGTGTCAAATTTACATTTCTTGTGAGCAAATACTTCAATCCCACCTGAGATTTGTTTTTGGACAGTCTTTTGGGTGACCTTTTCTGTTTCATCTACCTTTTAATGTTTCTGGATTCACTGTCTGGCGACCAAGTCAGAAAGGATGTATCTCCCTTGCTTTGTGTGGAGAGTGTTTCGTAACGTTAATCAACAGGTGTGCCGTTGCAGCCTCCCTCCTGTTTGATTTGTTGGCCTCTACGCGCCGTGTAAATTTGTTAAGTGTGACGGTTTTTGCTATTGCCTTCCATCAGAGAGAGACAGCACCAAGTTCTGGGAAGACAGGGCAGGAGGGGACAGATGTCAAATGTGTGCCTGGCTTTAATTTACCTTTTTATTTATGACATAGATACTGGGTGACATAGACACCCACAGCTTTGTTCTTGGCTGCCTATCAAAGCTATGGTTTATTCCCTCCTGCCCCTTGAATTATACGGTGTCAGGAATCTTTTGCTCACTGGGCAGTAGTACTTGGGAGGCAGAGGCAGGTGGATCTCTGTGAGTTCAAAGCCAGCCTGGTCTACAGAGTGAGTTCCAGGATGGCCAGGGCTATGCAGTGAAATCCTGTCTCGAAACCCTTCCCCTGCAAAAGGAGTCTTTTGCTGGTGACCATAAAAAAGCCCTGTAATCACTGAGGCTTCAATCCTACCAGCCAATCCTCAGGTTTTGGGGATCTCTTTCTTGTCTTTTTTCCTGTTTAAGTTTTATTTTTACAGGGTTTGGATTCTGATACATATTCAGTTTCACACTGCATTTCTCAATATTCCATGGCTTGCTTATGTTATTAATATTTTTACACACATCACATAAATGTTTGTGCCATTATTTTAACTGACTAGGTCATCACTGATTTACTTTTTTTGAAAGCTTAAGTTGTTCTCATTTTTGCTTTTCTTTTCTTTTCCTCCTCCCTTTAAGACAGCCTCCCACTATATCCCAGGCTAGTTTCGAACTCATGTTAATACTCCTGCCTCAGTGTCCTGGGTGCTAGGAATACAAATGTGTGCTTTTACACCTGGCTAGTTGTTTTAATTTTAAACTGTCATAAGAAATTGAAGTTTTATCTTATTTTTAAAAAATGACTATTTTTCTAACATAGGTTCTAAGAAGAAAACCACTGAGTTGCTGGGAGGTAGTGGCGCATGCCTTTAATCCCAGCACTCGGGAGACAGAAGCAGGCAGATCTCTGTGAGTTCGAGGCCAGCCTGGTCTACGAGAGCTAGTTCCAGGACAGGCTCCAAAGCTACAGGGAAACCCTGTCTTGAAATACAAAACGACAAAACAAAACAACTGAGTCAAGGATCTTGAGCACTCTTAAAAAACCTTGGTGCCACTAATTTTCCGAAGGTGTTTACATTCCCACGTCCGCATGCCAGCTCTGGATGCTCCCAGGTGCCACCTCTTCAGCATGGGAGCTCTATCATTTAGATCTTAAAGTTGTTTTTGTTTGGCAACATCTTGTTTTATGCTACATTTTCTTGATGTCTGTTGAAGTTATTGCCCCCTCCTTTTTAAGCAAAGCTGAACAGATCCTTTACATGGTGCTCACACATAGCCTCCACCTCTCAGCTTCCGTTACCCCCCCTCTTGCCTCTCTTCCCCTTGTTAATGCGCAGAGATACAGAGCAGACTCCTCTCCACCCGCAGCCTCTCATCCTTGGACTTCGGCTGCCCATGACCAACTACAGTGGGGAAATATTAAAACGAAGGGTCCAGATGTAGACAATTCCCAAGTTTAAACACCTTTGGAGCAAAAGAGCTGCCTGAGAGGTTAAGAGTGTCTGCTGCTCTTGCAGAGAACCCGTTTTCAGTTTTCAGCACCCACGTGGCAGCTCACAATCATCTGTAACTCTAAGGATCCAGCACCCCCTTCTGGACTCCTTAGGCACTGCATGCATGTGGTACACATACAGATATGCAAGAACACACACACACATAAAATAAAAACCAATTAATCTTTAAAACCCCTTCTTGTGGTAGATTACTGTAATGGTTTCATCTCATTATCCACTGCTGTTCTCTCACAACAGGTTGTGCACAGGAAAAGCACAGTGTATGGAGGGGCTGCCACTCCCTGTAGTTGTTGGCATCCCCTGAGGGTGATGCCCTGCAGAGAATCAGAGGGCGCAGTGTACATTGTCTTTTCTTGTTGCCCTCTCTCAATGTGTCCAGGCTGCAGCTTCCTGTACCTTCATAACGCACTGCTAGAAGCCTTGGGGTGTATTGGTGTGAGAGCAGACGCTGAGGTTGGCACGGCCATGCCTCGAGTACCAACGCAAGGGAGCTTCCACCCTCCCGCCACCATTTTCTCTCTCCTTGAGTCAAGGGCTTCATCCGTGACCAAGTCTCTTGATAAATGTCATATCCCATGGAAGTCACTTCTGTGGCACTTCAGAGAAACTCTTTCGTATGCCGAACAGTGGGTTTCCTCACATGGATAATCCCATTCTCTCAAGTGCCTGCCATCATAGACATGGGTGACATTGCCATCTCTTCCAGAAACGTCCGTGTGAAACTGTAACACCAGGAGGAAGCACAGATACTTGGCTATGAGGCCTGGGAAGATGAGCAGCTTTTCTGTCCCTTCTTTTCCCTCCCCTCCCCCTCCCTTCTTTCCCTTGGCAAATCTTGACTTAGCCTCGAGGCTTTCCACAGTGGCGCAGAGCTGACTATGGCTCCTGCCATAGACTGGCACCAGCATCCCCAGATCAGCCAAGGCAGGGGACTTGGATCTCCACAGCCCAGCTGGAATTCCTTCCAGCTATGCCATGACCTAATCAGCCATCCCAGGTGTCCCCTGTAGCTCAGCAGTGTCCAGGATGTTAGTGTTCTAATATGAGACACAAATGGCTTGAACAACAGCTCGCCATCTCGTGGCTTTAAAATACCTAGCCCAGCTTCCTTTCCCCAGACTGACCCCATGCATGGGATCGGCTTCCCTGCAAGGCAGCTCCACTCAGCATGCCATCTCAAGTGTCTGAGTGTTACGTTTACTTCAGACCTTCAATTCAGATGAAAGGTTGGGCAACATTTCAATCATCTTTTCATTTCTATCAGACCTGATAGGAATGGGGGAATTCAGACCCTCCTCCCCTTGTAAGGGAGAGAGATACTCATTCACCTCATTCATTCACTCACCATTCATTTGTTCATTTATTCATGTGTGTGCTTTCTGGGTACATATTTTGTGTCAGGTCTTAGCTACCAAAAAAGAAACTAAGATGGCTGAGAATTAGTTCTTTTTTTCCAAGGTGTTGGTGAGCGGAATGAGGAGTATGGCAGCAACTCGGAGAGAAGAGGCCCTGGCTTGGGATCCTACAATGGGCAACCCTCAGAGATAGATCTAGAAGGAGGTGTCCTGTTTCCCTAACCAGAGCTGTTCACAGGGTAGCCATGACTCTGACCCTGCTACATCAGTCCTTTGTCGATGCTAGGTTTATGCACACGGCGTCCAGCAGCCCCATACCTGGAAAAGCATTAAACATTTATGTCATCCTAGGCCCTAAGATTAAGTCTATAAATGGCGGTGGCTGCACTTCTCTCCTGGTCACTGGATGTCGTAAAAATGGCTGAGTGCAAACGGGGGTGGGGTGGGGGTGACCTTCCCTTTAATGGGGGTGGGGTGGGATGGCCTTCCCTTTAATGGGGGTGGGGTGGGATGGCATTCCCTTTAATAACAGCTGGGTGTTAATGGCTACATGATGAACAAAGCTGAGCTGCATCTGAGTAGCCTCAAACAGCAACCTGGGGGCCCTTGCTCTGATTGGCTGCATCTGTGAAAAGGCCAGCTGGTCACCAAGTGCGGAGGGAGTCTCGTCCTTCCATACTTGGTAGAGTCCTGTTGGAAGATTCCGGGGTGCACATGAAAAGAGTTTAGGGGTTACAACCTCATCTGTTACCATGACTCTGGGGAAAGGTTCTTGATCTGGAACCTCTCAGCTTTGACATGAATCCCTGCTTCTGTCTTCTGCAGCTTGGGCAAACTTGGGCATCTTGACCTCTTGGGACCGACTGTAAGATGGGCTGTGGCCAGGCACTGCTGGTTGCCCATCAAATAGTTATTGCTCCCCACCAAACCCAGCCCTGGGCTCACCCATGTGCTGATGTGCCTTCCCTGGAGTGTGCCATATTTGGGCCAAGCCAGGGATTGTTTCAGGAGCTGATGTGTAAACAGATTCCGATCAACCAAATTCAGACCCGAATTTCTGGTTGGAGGGTTATGCAAAACATTCTCAATTCCTTAACTTCCTGCTTCGAACGTCATAGTTCTAGCTGAGGCTCAGAGCCATGACGCAATGAGTTTCGGAATGAATTCCGCAGGCTAGGGATGAGGAAAAGATGTCAATGGCAAAGCTGAACTGGTACATCCAAGGAATCCTTGCTCTAGTGGAAAAGCTTTTGCTAGTCTTTGGGTGCTCTGTTACTTGAACCAGGAGCTTCCCTAACTGATAAGGGGTAATGATGAGCACTTTCCAGAGCTCCCAGGGGAATCATGGGACATGTGTGTGCTGTTTAGTTACATTGTTGTCACCTGCTTTCTTATTCTCGTTGTGTGTAGTGTGTCTGAAAACTACGTAGGAAGATATACTGGCGATAGGATATTTGCTGGCCTCCAGAAATCCCAGGTGGTACAATATAGCAAAATGGAATTGTCAGTACCTGCTGGAGCTCACCTCTTCAGCTATACAAACAAGAGATGCTCACATGGATTAAGCAGAAACATAGCACGGAGATTCTGAGGGTAGAAACTGTCCCAAGGTGGAAGGTGACTGGATGGGTTGTCTCCATTCATTCAAGCATCCCTTCCACCCACCGCTCTTACTAGTGACTGGCTTAGAAGAGGAATTCAGCATGGGAACTTTGGAAAGTTTTCTCTCTCCTAGGAGGGAATCGCAAGAATAGCGGGTGTTTTCCTTTCTCTCGATACTGTGATATTTGTCTGAGAGAGACATCTGAAGCCATGGTGCCACATGCTGCCAGGCTGAGGGTGACTGGCAGAGCTGTTCCTGGGAATGAGAAAGTCCTGGGCCCTACCCTGTCCCACTCCTGGAATGCTAAGTGTATCAGCTAAATATTTACTTAGGGCTTACCAGCTGGGGGTTTAAAGGGTTTTGCTGGAAACATTTTGATACTTAGAGTTGACTTAAAGATTTCAGTTTAATCAAAGAAAGCCCATGTGTCCACATAGTTTTATTGAACCAGGCTCTTGTGGGAAGTGAGGTGGGGCTTTGGGAAGGAAGGTGGCACTTAGTCAATTGCTGCATATTGACTAAAGGGACCCTTCAGCTGATGCTGGATGAGGTGGTTAGTTTCTGTCACCTTGACGAGGTCTAGGGGACAAGTCTCTGGGCATGCCTGTGCGGGAATTTCTAGATTGGTATGGGTAAGTTCACTCCATGGGCTAGGACCACGTACTAAATTAGAGAGGGGAGGGCTCTATGTCCAGCATTCACCTCTCTGCTTCTTGACTAGGTATAGGGTAACCAGATGCCTTACACTCTTCTCCTAGGAGTTCCTCACCATTACAGGTGGTACTCTCAAACTGTGACTCCAAACAAACCCCTCTCTAAGTTTCTGTGCCAGGTATTTTGTTGCAGCGATGAGAACAGCAACTAACACAGAAAATTGCAAACCCAGCTATATGGGTATATGGGAGTTATATAGAAGAATTTGGAACATTTAGATAGAAAAGCCCTAAAATGCTATACGCAGGGCTTAGTGGGCCATTTTGGTGCAAATTTGGAAGACCGGAATTGTAAGCGACAGCGCTTACTTACCAGGCCAAGGTTACCTCATATGGCCAGTGAGAAATGGCACAGGTTGAAAGGGATCACAGCAAGACTGAGGTTGTGACACGTTTATTATAAGCAATCAGACTTTTTATATCCTTATCAGAAACAGAATATACCGGCTGTTGCTAGGATCAATACAATGGTAATTGCCAGGATACAAGGATGTTTGCAAGCCATATAGGGCACACAAGATTAGTGTCTATGACTGACTTGTCCAGCCAAGCTCCCAGATGCTTCGATGACTTCTAGGGAACACAGAGATATGGAGGTGGGAGGTGGCCTGAATGCTTCATTGCCTTAGGGAGTGCCCTGGTTCCTGAGGAACTGGAAGGAGACACAGTGCTTCTGAAACCATGGGCTCTCACAAGAAAAGCCTATGAGGAGAGTCTCTCAAGGCAGCTAGTCCAGGCCAACTCCATGGTTCCTTGCAGAGAGTACCAACAGAAACGTGGGTAGGAAAGGCCCAGCTCATGAGGTTAAAAAGGGGAGCAGGAACTCTATCAAGACCTGACACAGAAGCCATTTGTAGTATAATCTGGCACAGAGTCTGGCTGCAGTGTGCATGTGTCTAGAGAACTTGAGCAAGATTGAATTAAAAAATCAGTAGACAAAATTGTTTGGTAAAGGACAACTCAAGACAGGGTAGCCTGCAGGGTATGCCGTGATTGTCTGGGGCTACTTTTATCCAGGTGTACAGTAAGAGAAAAATAAATCGTGCTGTTTGGTGGGGGAAAGGAGGAAGTTTAAACGTACAGACGAGGCTGGTATTGAGAAAGCATCTGTGATTGTTAAAGAGATTAGCGCCATTACGGATAAATTTGCTCTGCACTGGGACAGTAGGAAAGGGACCCCGAGGAAGACCCCTCCTTGTCACTACCCTCTGAAAATGCAAATTCATTTGAAAGAAGAGAGTCTAAACCCAGAATGCTTGTGCAAAATAAAATAAAATAAACAAAAAAACCAGCAAAACAAACTCCAGTAACAACAAACCACCCAGGGCAGTGTTTCTCCAGGGTCAATCTGGAACGCATGCAGTGGCCAATGCCACTGTGGTCCAAGGGGCCGGTTACATCTTGAGCTGGCCACAGAACTTGGCAGCATCATCCATATGCTAGCAGTTTTGTGAGTATAAAACAAATGCAAGACTGAGTGGGTTGTTTGGAAGGTTCCAAAAGGCTATTGAGACCAAATAGTGTGAGGAAGGGTTGGATTCCTTAGAAGGAGGGCCTGACGCTGCCGCATGACTCTGTGAAGGTGCAACTTAACCTGTAAGGGAGGCCAGAGGATGCTGGAGATTCTGGGACCTTTGGATGTCCACCAAGGAAAGTTTCAGGAATGAAATGGACTGGCCCAAGACAAAGGCTATGTGTGTTTGTAGGGTCCGAGGAAATGCTGAAAGAAGACCCCCAGACTCAAATAATATGTAAGAGCAAAGAGCGTTTATTATTTTACCAGCATATGTGGGGTCGTTGACCTGTACAAAATGGCAATGACCCTGAGAGGAACAGCAGGCTCCCTTTAAGCTTAGCTAGGGGGATTTTAGGAACAGTTAGGTCATCTCAAACATGATTGGTTAAGCAAGCAGCAGTTACATTAGTATACTTTTAATTGGCTGAGGTTTAGTCTTGTCACTTTTGAACATCCTCGCACAGGCTTGGGCAAGCACCAACTCAGTGACTCGGAAGGGGGCTGCAGGATTTGTCCTTGAGACATGGTGGGGCTGACTTGGGCCTTGTATGTGCTCTTTCCCTCATCCCTGAATGCAAGGATGTTGTGGATAAATGGCCCTTTGTTGGAAGAGACCTGCTTTAGCTTTCTGAGAGAACTGAAACTTAAATTCAGATGTGAAAGTCGGAGAGTTGAACCCCTTTACATTATAGGTAGGGGCTCTCCAATCTCTTGGTGCCCAGATGATCCCATCATGAGCCCAAGATGCCTGATATGGAGCTGCAGGATTTGTTGTTTGCTTTGCTGGGTTTCAGTCTTGCTTTGGTCTGATTTTTCCTTGCTTCAGCTCTGATGCTCCCTATGGGAATGGGAATGCTTGCTCTGAACTATTGTACATTGGAAGTATAGAAGTTAATTTTATTTTGGTGTGTATATGTGGTTTTGTGTGTCTTAGGGTTACTATTGCTACAATAAAACACTGACAAAAAAAAACTTGATAGGAAAGGGTTTATTTGGCTTACATATCCTGAAGGTAGGAATTCAACTCGGTAGGAACCTAGAGGTAGGAGGCCATGGAGGAGGGCTGCTTACTGACTTGGTCCTCATGGCTTGTTCAGCCTGCTTTTTTAAGAGAACCCAAGACCACAATGGGCTGGGTCCTCCCTCACCAATTACTAATTAAGCAAATGCTCTCCAGGTTTGCCTCCAGTCAGATCTTGTGTCTTGTGGATACATTTTCTTAATTGAGGCTCCTTCCTCTCAGATGACTATAACTTTTGTCAGGTTGACATAAAACCAGGCAGCACAGCATGGGTCTCCGTCTGCGTGTGTGGAGGCTGGAGGTTAATGTCAAGGGTCTTCCTCACTCTCTCTCCATCTCATTTTTTAAGACAAGCTCTCTCACTGAACCTGGAGTCCTGATTGAGAGCTCTCTAGACAGGGGGTTCCAGGGATCCTCCTGCTTCAATTTCCTCCACACTTGAATCAGGGGTACAGGATGCATGCCCAGCTTTTTCTATGGGTGTTACAGTTCTAAAATCACATCTTTGTGCTTGCATGGCAAACACTTTAATAACCGAGCCATCGTTTCCTTAGCCCCCGTGGTTTATTCGTGGATGCTACAGGGCTCACAGTTCACTGAGTCGCAGGAAAGATTTTTACACTTACACTTCAAGAATTTTGCAGCGGTGTGTGTGTGTGTGTGTGTGTGTGTGTGTGTGTGTGTGTGTGTGCTCAGCATGCAAATATGCACAGCAAATGGGTGGTGGTACACAGAAAACATGAAGGACCCAGTCATCTGCTACTGCTATGTTGCTCTCAGGTGTTGAACTCAGGTCATTAGAGTTGGTAGGAAGTTCCCTTACCCACACACAGGGCTATCTCACCAGCCCTTACTTAGCTTTAAATTTTTTTCCTTTTTCTTTTTCTTTCTTTTTTTATTCTTCTCTCATACATTATATCCTGACCTCAGCTTCCCCTCCCTGCACTCCTCCTCACCCTATCCCCACATTCCCTCTCCCCCAGATCCAGTCCTCTTCCATTTCCCTCACAAAAAGAGCAGGTCTCCCAGGATATCGGCAGAACATGGTACAACTAGTTACAACAAGACTAGGCACAAAACCCCTCATATCGAAGCTGGATGAAGCAACCCAGTAGGAGGAAAAGGGTCCCAAGAGCAGGCAAAAGAGTCAGAGACACCCCCACTTCCACTGCTAAGAGTCCCACAAGAACACCAAGCTACACAACCATAGAACATATGCAGAGGACCTAATGTAGACCCATACAGAGTCCGTTTTTGTCACTTTAGTCTCTGTGAGCCCCTATGAGCTCTGCTTAGTTGATTATGTGGGCCATGTTCTCCTGGTGTCCTCTATTTCTCTGGCTCCTCCCCCATCTTCTCTGAGGTTTCCCTGGCTCCTCCTAGTATTTGGCTGTGGGTCTCTGCGACTGCTGGATGACATCTCTCTGATGATAATTGGGCTAGGCACCGGTCTATGAATATAGCAGAATATCATCAGAAATGATTTCATTGACCTTTTTTTTCCAGTCATTTTTGGTTCTATTCTGGGTCTTTGGGTTGCCGGTCTCTGGTTCCTGGCCATCCAGGCTGTGTCAGGCATGGGCTCCCTCTCATGCAATGGGCCTCAAGTTGGATCAGTCATCAGTTGGCCATTACCCCAGCACATCTTACAGGTAGATCAGATTGTAGGTTGAATGTGGTGACTGGTTTGATATCCCAGTTCCATTGCTGAAAGCCTTGACTGGTTATAGAAGATTTCGGTTCAGGTTCCACATTCCCCACTATCAGGAATCTTCCCTAGGGTCACTCTCACAGAGTCCAGGGGGTTTCCACTGCACTAGGTTTCCACATCACCTCCCCCCAGATATCCCTCCAATTCCAGTCATCTCTCAGAGTACTCTCTCCCTCCACCCTCACCGACTTGAGTTCTCCTGATCCCATAACCATCCATTCCCCAGTCCACCACAAAATCTATTCTATTTCCCCTTCCCAGGGAGATCCATTCATCCTCACCTTGGGCCCTCCTTGCTACTTAGCCTCTCTGGATCTGTGGATTGTAACATAATTATCCTTTACTTAACAGCTAATGTCTACTTATGAGTGAGTGCATACCACATTTGTCTTTCTGGATCTGGTTACCTCACTCAGGATAATTTTTAAATTTCCATTCATTTGCCTACAGATTTCATGATGCCATTGCTTGTAATAGTTGAGTAATACTCCATTGTGTAAATGTACCACATTTTCTTTATTCATTCTTCAGTTGAGGGCCATCTAGACTGTTTTCAGTTTCTGGTTATTATGAATAAAGCTGCTACGAACATAGTTGAACAAGTGTCCTTATAGTAGGATGAAACATCCTTTGGGTGTATACATACCTAAGAGTGGTATAGCTGGGTCTTGAGGTAGATTGATTCCCAATTTTCTGAGGAACCAAGGCTATCCACTCTCTCCATATCTGTTCAATATAGTAATCAAGTTCTAGTTGAGGCAATAAGACAACTGAAGGAGATCAATGGGATGCAGACTGGAAAGGAAGAAGTCAGAGTATTATTATTTGCAGATGATATGATAGTATCCATAAGCAACCCCAAAAATTCTATCAAGGAGCTCCTACAGACGATAAACACCTTTAGTGAAGTGGATGAATATAAAATTAACTAAAAAAAAAAATCAGTAGCTTTCCTATACACAAGTGACAAATGGTCTGAGAAAGAAATCAGGGAAGCAACACCCTTCATGATAGCCTCAAATAGCATAAAATACTATTATTAGTTAACTCTGACAAAGCGAGTGAAAGACTGATATGACAAGAACTTCAAGTCTTTGAAGAAAGAAGTTAGAGAAGATATCAGAAGATGGAAAGATCACCCATGCTCATGGACTGGTAGGATTAACAGTAAAAATGGCCATCTTACCAAAAGCGATCTACAGATTCAACACATTCCCCATCAAAATTCCAACACAATTCTTCACAGACCTTGGAAGGAAAATGCTCAACTCATATTAACCCCCCCCCAAACCCAGGATAGCTAAAAGAACCTTGTACAATATCTATCACCCTGCACAAAACTTAAGTCCGAGTGCATCCCGATAGAAGAAAAAGTGGGAAGTAGCCTTGAATGCCTTGGCACAAGAGACAACTTCTTGACCAGAACACCAGTAGCACAGGCACTAAGAACACAACTGAAAAATGGGACCTCATGAGACTGAGAAGCTTCTGGAAGGCAAAGGACACCATCAAGAGGACAACACGGCAGCCTACAGAATGGGAAAAGATTTTCACCAACTCCACATCTAACGGAGGGCTAATATCCAAAATATATAAAAATCTCAATAAGCTAGACATCCACAAGCCAAATAACCCAATTAAAAATGGAGTACAGGGGCTGGAGAGATGGCTCAGAGGATAAGAGCACTGCCTGCTCTTCCCGAGGTCCTGAGTTCAATTCCCAGCAACCACATGGTGGCTCACAACCATCTGTAATGAGATCTGTCACCCTCTTCTGGCGTGCAGGCATACATGGAGGCAGAATGTTGTATACATAATAAATAAATAAATCTTTAAAAAAAATGGAGTACAGGATATAAATCTAAACAGGGAAATCTCAACAGAGGATTTTTTTGGGGGGGTAAGGTGGTGACACAGAGTTTCTCGGTAGCTATGGAGCCTGTCCTGGAACTCCCTCTGTAGACCAGACTGGCCTTGAACTCAGAGATCTGCCTGCCTCTGTTTCCTGAGTGTTGGGATTAAAGGTGTGCACCACCACCGTCCAGTAAGGAAACTTAAATGACTGAGAAAAACTTAAAGGAATGTTCAACATCCTTAGCTGTCACAGGGCCCCAGACCTTAGCATAACTGATTCCATGATGGAAGGGCCATTCGGGCTGTAAAAGTCAGCACATAGACAACACCACCTGCCAAAACTAAAAAAAGACCTAATTCACCAAAATCTATATAACTCTGGAAAAGTCTCAAAATGTACTAACCCTGCATTTTAGCTTCTGGCTAACTGATCTTGTTAACTGAAGTATGTCAACCCAGAACATGGTTTTGTGCTTAAAAGCTCATCCTGAAAAAGGCTCAGAGCTAGACTGGGATCCCCCAAAGTTCCGGTGTAGTCGCCAGCTGGCTAATAAAGACTTTCTATTGGCTTAAACCCATGCCCAAGCAGTCTTCTCTGGTGAATACCCAACAACATCGCCATCAGGGAAATGCAAATAAAAGCGGCTTTGAGATTCTATTTTACACCTGTTGGAATAGCTAAGATCAAAACCACAAGTGACAACTTATGCTGGAGAAGATGTGGGGAACACTCCTCTGTTGCTGGTTGGAGTGCAAACTTGTAGAACCACTATAGAAATTAAACATATTTATTTAGTATGAGTGTGTATATATTGCATACACACAAGTATGCGTGTGTATGTGTTTGCATGTGTGAATGTGGAGGCCAGAGAAAGATGTCAGAAGTCTTCTACTGGGGTCTGCCTCATCACCTTGAGACAGAAACTCACTGAACCAGAAACTCACTGTTAGAGTTGGTGGCTAGCACGCTCCCAGAGCCTGAACCTCCAGTGCTGGAGTTACAGACAAGCATAGCCATGTTCGGTTTTTTTATGTGGGATCTAAGGAATTTTATCTCGAGTCTTAAAGCTTACACAGCAACTGCTTGCACCTGCCTAGCCATCTCCCCAGCTTTTACTTAAGTGCTGAAACTGTTAAAGACCATGGGGGCTTTTGAAGTTGGACTGATTGTATTTTCTACTATGAGATGGGCTATGAGCCTATGGAGATAAGGGGTTGAAGTTGTTGCTAAAAACTGTGTGTATGGGTTTCAAGTTGACTGAGAATAGACTTGTGATGGCTAATATTGATGGCCAATGTGGCAAGGTCTAGAATCACCTAAGACATAAACTTCTGGGCATATCTGTGGGAGAGTTTCTAGACTGCATTAATTGAAATCCAAAGATCCACGCTAAAGTGGATGCCATCATTCCATGGTCTAAGGTCCTGGAATAACTAACTGTAAGGGAGCTGAGTACCAGCACTCACCTGTCTCTGCTCCCTGACTGGATGCAACATGACCAAGCTCCTGTGCCGTTCCTTCCTTGCTGTGATGGACTCTGCTTTTGTACTGGACTAACAATCCTTCCTTCCTTCCCTGAGTTCTTTGCCAGGTATTTGTTACCCCAATAAGGAAAGTAACTAAAACATTCGGTGACAGCTACAGGTTGGTACGGGAATCACAGCATCCTTCAATGATGCTCGACCTGCAGAGGGTGACTTGTTTGAAGGAACTGGCTTGCGTGACTCTGGGGGCTCAAAATCTGTAGAGTGGGCTGGAGTTGGAGACCCAGGGGAGAGCTGGTGCTGTGGTCCAAGGTGAGGGCTGTCTGCTGCTGAGTTCACTCCTGCTTAGGGGAGGTCAGGCTTTTTGTGCCGTTCTGGTCTTCTCTGGTTGGATGAGATCCACTCCTAAAAGGAGGAAGCGCTCTTGAAACGGTGATCCGATGCTTAAAAGAAATCCCACACTAGCTCAGAATCGAGAAATAGTCATTTATTAAGGGGTAAACTCACAAATCAGAATCCTCTGCTTGACCGGTTGAATCACATGATCCAAAAAAGCAGCTGGCGGAAAAGGAGCAAGGGGAAGGAGAACAAAGGGACCAAGGCAGGTTTGTTTTTTGCGTCTATAGTATAAGTAGCCACGCCCCAATAGGCGGGTAATTACAAGCTGTAATACTTCCTACAGCACTCTCTTTGTTCCCATCCACATATATAAATGCTAGTCTCATCTGCAGACATCCCGGAGGATGTCTGACTGACCATCTATTTGGGGGCAAATGGCCTTTTCAACTTGATACCTAAAATTAACCATCACACCTGCCCCATTGAGGACAGAGAACTTGATGAGAACTTAGCTTGGATGCTCAACGATGCCCTTTGCAGAGATCCAGGTTTTAAAATACCCTACCCATCACCACTGCCCCAAGAAGTTGCCATCCCATTTTACAGATGTGTAAACAGAGGCTTACTGGAGACAAGCGAGTGACCAAACATACCAGACATACTGAGGACATTTGCGAATGTGTGTGCTGACCTGTTCGTTCAGCTGTGCCGAGGTTCTGTACCCACACTGATGTCAGCTCTTATTCTTATCTGTTCCCTGGGGAGGTTTGCCAAATTACATGAAAGAAAGAGGAACTAAAGACAGTGAACATTTTGGGACAGAAGGTGCCTTCTGCTTCATTCATCCTAGCCTTGGAACCAACAAATCACAGGGGCAACTATCTCGTCCTGAGGGATGGTATTGACTGAGCTCAGATCCTTCCCAGGCTGTGTGCGGGACGTTTTGGAGGTAGTCATGTATGGGTCAGATGGTGGATCTTTCTTCTTGAGATCCAGAGTCCAGATCAAGCCGCCTCCTGACCCGGATGGAGTTGCTACTTGGTTCTGATGGTGTAGCACCCAAGCTTGCTTGACCTGATGTCTTAGGCTCTTGGTTGGGAAGGGAAGGGTAGAGGGACGAGGAGCTGAGGGTTAACTAGTCTGAACCCGAGGGAATGGTGCCCAGGAGTTGTATGAAGGAAGTGGGGCTGAGATAGGGCAGTGTGTTTAGAAGTGCAGGAAAGAGACAAGCCGAGTCTCTGCAGCGACCTGTTTGTAGGAGCTGCCTGATTTAGCAGAAAATCGCACACGCTGGCCCTGGCGTGGGCCTGTGGAAGGTATTTCCTCCCTAGGCCTGGGTCAAGTTTCATTCATAGGTACTGTCTAAAATTAGACCCTTGCCTTTCATTCTGGTCCAAGTTCCCTGCCTAGCGTAATATTTGGGAGAAACAGGCAACTCCATTAAAAGCGCGCCTTCCTCCCTCGGCCCCTGGCCCACGGACTGCGCCCTGTCCCTGCTGGCGGCCGCCACGGCTCATAAACCCGGGTCTAAATTCAAAGCATCCGCTCTGACTGGTGACCCCGAGCTTCCAGGCAAACATGGGCTGCCTTCTGTAGCTTACACCACAGGCCCAGCCAGGTCATGGCAAGACGCCCAGTTCATGCCTGTGGCCTCTGTGAGGGGAGCGTGAGGACAACTCCCCAGAGGCAAGAGGGGCCTGGCACCTGTGGGCGAAGTGCAGGTATATGTTTGGGCCAGTCTGGTGTCTTCCCCTCCAGGCTCAGGGGGCCTGATCACCAACCCGACCTGCCTTACTGTTGGTTGTGATTCTCCAAATCAACACAGCCTCAGAGGACTCAAGGAGAGGGTGAGCTGCCCCACGTTTGGTCTGATGCTCCCATTTAATTAGTATTTCCTGAGCATAGGTATCTGAAGATTTTTTTTGGCCATGAGTTAGAGAAGGAGGGCGCTGGAAAATGCTGGCCTTGAGGAACTATGGAGAGTAACACCAAGGCCTGAACATGGAAGGGACTTTGTCTTCATATCTTGCCTCAGCTTCTCTCCTGGCAGTGGTACCCATTCTCTGTGGTGCTTCTGTTTTGGTGGCCATGGAGGAATGTGGCTGGACGGTCTCATGGTCTCAGGGATAGCTGAGGATGGGCTCTCCTTCCTGGGTCTAGTTCAGAAGTCTTTAAGAATCACCCCATTTGACTTAGCTCCTGTAGGCGCCTGCCTCTGAGCGTTCAACCTCAGCAAAGAAGGAGCCTTTCCTAGAGTAGTGGTTTGGATAAAGAATGTCCCCGTAGAGGCTCGCATTTGAACACTTGGTCTCCTGTGGTGGTGCTGTTTGGGGAGGTTATGGAGACTTTAGGAGGTGGAGTCTGGCTGGAGGAGGTATGTCACTGGGGGAAAACTTGGAGGGTTTATAATTTTTGAGGACGAATGTGCCATTTCTCGTTCTTTCTCTGTTTCTTATTTGCAGATGGAAATGTGATCAGCTGACTTCCTCCTGTTACCACTGCCATTGCTTGGCTGGTGACAAAAGGCTTCCTGGAAGAGGTGACTTCCAGCATCACTGGTAGGTTTTATTTGGGATCCAGAAGCAAAAAGCAGAGGTTGTACAAAGACGGACACGTGCAAAAACCTCAAAGCAAGACCTGGACCTGTTGGGTAGAAGCCTGGCCCTGGCCCTGAGGCTGCACTGACCTAGGCCAGGCCTTGTCTCTCTGGGCCTCAGTTTCCACATGTGCTGCTGGGAATCCTGGCACTTCCTGCATAGACATTAGAGCCAGGCTGGCAGGTCAGTGAGTGTCACTGAATCCACCAATCCTGAGGGCGGGGTGTTGCTCAAGGCAGTGGTACTCCATCAGCTGGCTCCTTGACACCTTCTGGTCTCAACTCAGGCATCTAAGGGACAACCCCAGAAAGGCCCCACCCTGACCAGCCTTCAAAATGGGTTTCCTTTTCAGAATCTAGTTTATCATTTTGTATCCTTCCTGGGGACTTCTGGTTTGTAGCTGTCAGGTTTATTTTCTTGTTTCTAGTCTACTTTAGACCAGGCGGACTGGTCCCTGACAGTGAGGAGCAGGGCTTGTTATCTCCTGTGTCCCCTCCTGTGTTCAGAACTCAGTGGGTGTCTGCAGAATCAATGGGCACAGGCCTGCAGACATGCGGAAGTGAAGTCTTGACAATCTCCTGTGGTAAGGTGGGTTTGTCCAGACAGGCTGTGACTGAGGCCGGTGTCCAGTCACTCCTACAGAGCTCTCTCACAGCCATTGGAAAAACCCAATCCCACTGCGATAGAAAGCTGGGATAAAGCTACAGCGCTTCCCGTTTCCCACTGCTCCTGCAGACAGGCTGGGAAGATGGGCAGGCGATGTGCTTGGCTCTGGGACCCGCGCTGTTTCCCCAGCTGCTCCGGGACCTCTCCTTTTGACCCTCTCTTGCATCTTCCTCATTCTGGGAGTAACGCTCCTCCAGAGTTGAGTAAAGTGCAAGGTGAGTGAGTGTTGGGAGATCTTTGGACAATGTGTGATGGGTATTGCTGTGATTGGTGTAATAGAAAGTTGAATGGTCAATAGTTAAACAGCAGGTAGAGGTGGGACTTCCAGAGACAGAGAGGACTCTGGGAAGAAGAAAGGTGGAGTCACCAGCCAGACACGGAAAGGAGACAGAGGTGCAAGATGGAAGAGAGGTAATGCCATGTGGCAGAGCATAGATTAAAAAATATGGGTTAATTTAAGTTCTAAGAACTAGTTGAGGCAAGTCTTAGCTAAAGGCCAAGCTTTCATAATTTAAAATAAGTCTCTGGATCATTATTTGCAGGCTGGCGGTTCAAAGATAGTCTGGCAAGAAAGCTTGTTACAAGTGAGGGGATTAACTTGGTTACACCAACCAGCTTTGGAGTCATGTCCTGGTGTCAGCTCCGGCTGGACAGCTGACCCCCTTTCCCCCATCCGACCCTTCATGTTTGTCTTCCCTCACTGGCTGGAAAATTCCTAGAGTCCCTTGGTCTTCCCTTTTGGTGTAGTTTGGCTTCCCAAGAGGACGTTGGAGTGAGAATGTATGAATCCAGAAAGTGCTAGCCCAAGGGAGTGGCCTGGGGGACAGGAAGTCAGTAGGGGAGCAATGACTGTGAGCTTCTCTGCTGAGTCCTGCTCCTCTGTGAGATGGTGCAGAAAGGAAGCCTTTGAGACTGCTTATCAGGGGCAGGTACAAGGGGCTGACTGCCAGTAGGGCCGAGGGGCCTGTACTAAGTATTTACTGCACAGCACTTCTGGCCAGACCTGTTGTTGAGAAGCCCTCACAGACTGTGGGAATTTCCAGGTGTCCCTCCTGGGTCAAGATGCAGGGGAGGGGTGAATGCCAAAGGCCTGTGGGAGGGGCCAAGCATCTGCTTGTCTGTGATGGATTTCAGCTGGGTCACTAATAGAGCCAAGGCTAGCCCCTCATCCAGTGCCTTAGATACCAGAGTTCTCTTTGTGCCTAGGTTCTTGAGGCCCTGGGTCAGAGACAGACACAGTGGTTGCCCTTTGCTGGGTGCTGCAGCATTGCTCTGAGGGAAGCTTGATCATGTCCTCTTGACATCTGAAGAGAGGCTGACAGAATGGGCAATGGCATGGCCATGTTGCTACTAGTGTCTGGGACATGGATGCGGGGAACCCAAGTGCTCTGCATTAATAACATGTATTCTTCTTTTAAATTCTTTTATATATATATATATATATTTTTTGTTTGTTTGTTTTCCGAGACAGGGTTTCTGTGTAGCTTTGGTGCCTGTCCTGGAACTCACTCTGTAGACAGAGGTCTGCCTGCTCCTGCCTCCCAAGTGCTAGGATTAAAGGCGCATGTCACCACCATCTGGTCACAACATGTATTCTTAACTACTGAGCCATCTCTCCAATCCCTTTAACTACTGTTTTAGTACATCTTCCTTATAGCCTCATGGAAGTATTTACTTGATTCCTTCAAGTACCTTCTGCAGTGCTGGCTTGACAACCACAGACTCCTTTAACATGTCTTTGCTGTGGAAACATTTCTCTGTCAATTACAACAGGTAGTTTTGCTGGGTATAATAGTCTGGCTTGGCAATTTCTATTCAGAACTTGAAGCACATCATTTCAAGGCCTCCTGACTTTTAAAGTTTAGGTTGAGAGATCTATTGTTATTCTAATGGGTCCAGCTCTCTATAGAATTTGCTTTTCTCTTCCAGTTTTCAGTATACTTTCTCTGTTCTCTAGATTTAGTGTATTAACTGTAATGTGATGTGAGGCGGTTTTTTTCTAGGCTTGTCCGTTTCTTATTCAGATTTTCTCCTATACATGCATAGTCATCTCTTTCCCTAGATTTGGACATTTTATTGAAATTGTTTTCTAAGATTTAGCATGAAATTCTTCTGTGCTCATGATTGATAGATTGTCTTAAAAATAAAATCACTTTATTGTAATGAATTCACAAATAACATTACTCAGCTTTAAAGAAACCATCGACCCAGTCCCAAACTCTGTACACCTCAATGAACAGTTAAAATAACATATAGTTAGACTACAGTTAGAATACTATACAGTTAGAATACCATACAGTTAGACTACAGTTAGAACACCATACAGTTAGAACACAGTTAGATTACCATACAGTTAGAACACAGTTAGAATGCCATACAGTTAGAATACCAAACAGTTAGAACACAGCTAGAATAATATACAGTTAGAATATCATACAGTTAGAACACATTAGAATACCACACAGTTAGACTACAGTTAGAATACCATACAGTTAGAACACAGTTAGAATACCATATAGTTAGATTACAGTTAGAATACCATACAGTTAGAATACCATACTGTTAGAATACAATTAGAATGGCCATTCTTCTTTAAAGTTTTACATATTTCCTGTCCATTATATTTTTATGCAGCTATCCATCACAAAAAGAAAAAAAATTGCAGTTAAAATAGAAAAACAATTAGTTTTATACTCTCTTTAGTGATTCCTGTTTCCTTTTGTCTGCATTTCATTCTTATCACCTAATATTACCCTTCCTTGGCTTCCTTTCTGAATGCTATATCATGCCCACCCTTACAACTGTAAACACACACACACACACACACACACACACACACACAGTAGGCTAGGATCTGCATATGGGGAAGTAGATGCATTTTTTTCTTTCTAAGTTTGGGTAACCTTGCTACTTTTTATACATTCTAAGTTCATTCTTTTTCCTGAACATGTTGTGATTTCATTTTTCTTTAGAGCTGAATAACATTTCATTTTACATATGTATGACATTGTTATTATCCATTTATCTATTGATGGACATTTCATTGCTATCATAAATAAAATATCCTTAAACATGGTTGTGAAAATATCTCTATAATGGGATATGGAGTTCTCTGGGTATATGCTCTGAAGTGAACTCGCTGGGTCATGGTAGTAATGTTTTGAAGACCCTCCAAACTGGTTTCCACAATGACTGTGTTAATTTGCCTTCCCACCAACAGTAAGAGTTCCTCTGTCCCACACCCTCTCCAATGGCATTTGTCATCAGATTTTTTTTTTTTTTTTTTTTTTTTTTTGCTGACAGCCCTTATGACTGGGGTGAGGAGGAATCTCAAGGTAGTTTTGATCACCTTTAAAAATAGTTACTACCAGCTGGGCAGTGATGGCGCATGCCTTTAATCCCAGCACTTGGGAGGCAGAGGCAGGCAGATCTCTGATTTCGAGATCAGTGTGGTCTACAAAGTGAGTTCCAGGACAGCCAGAGTTGTTACACAGAGAGACCCTGTCTCGAAAAAAAAATATGTTTACTGCTGCCCATTTGCATCTCTTCTTTTGAACTGTCTATTCAGATTCTTTAGGCCCTTGGAAAACAAACTGACCAAACCAAGGAGCAGAAGCCACCAGGAAGTCACATTCCTCTATGGCCTCTTCTTTAGCTCCTGCCTCTAGATTCCTGCCCTGGCATCCCTTGGTGATGGATTGTAAACTGTAAGCTGCAAAATGAAATAAATCTTTTCCCCTGGTATTTATTCTGCCATGCTTTGTAAATTCTGGATTAGCACCTTGTCTGCAGTGTGGCTGCTGGAGAATTTTCTCCCTTACTGTGAGCTTTGATGATTGTTTTCTTTGCTGTGCCGAAACTTTTAATTTCTTGTTCATTTGTGTTTTCCTCATCCTTGATAGTTGTGGCCATGGTTCCTTTTATAACTGACATCTATATCTACACATATCATTTGTGTATCAATGTGTCAGTCTCTGTTGTCTGGAAGAGATCCACGTTTTGGCTTTCCTGCCTACGTGTGTTACTTTGATTTCTGTTGGTAGGATAAAACCATGACCAAAAGCAACTTGGAAAAGAAGGGCCTTATTTCAAGGCAGGAACCCAGAGGCAGGAACTGCAGCAGAGGCCATGGAGGGTACAGCTTACTGGCTTACTCCCTAAGGCTTGATCAGCCTGCTTTCTAATACAACCCAGGGCTACCTTCCCAGGGGTGGCACCATCCACAGTGGGCTGGGCCCTTCCACATCAATCACTAGTTAATGCAATACACTACAAACACACCCAGGGGCAAGTATGATGGAGGTAACTCCTCAACTGAGGTTCCCTTTTCCCAGGTGACTCTAGCTTATGCTAAGTTGAGGAAAACTGGCCAGCATGCTGCACTTCTACCAGGCGTTCATTCTCATAGACAGTTCTGCTCTTTCTAAGGGGTCTGGTCTGTGCAGGGGTCAGGAAGCTGTCGTTGCTGAGTCAGTCAGGCTTGTTGTGGGGTGATCCTTAGTGATCACAGTCTCAGAGTGGGAGATGACAGTGGCTGGGAACAATGACTGTCGGTATGTGACCTGTGTTAAGGAGGAGCCTGTTGTGTAGGTCCAGCCAACAGCCGCCATGTAGGAGGTGGGCTTTCTCCAGTCCCATCCAGAAGAAGCCAGGGGTCATTTTATCTTCTGAGAAGTCTGAAGTCTTTCATTTTTAAACGTGGTGTGGAGAAACAAGGTTGAAACATAGTGTAGGTGACTTAACATGGCTGCCAGACCTGAGCCCTAGAATGGTAGCCTGGGACTTCTGCTTAATCTGTAAGAGCAGGTGTGCATGTGTGCACATGGATTTGTGTGTGTTTTATCTATGTGCATTGTATGTGTGTGTTGTATGTTTTGTGTTATATGTGTTGTGCTGTGTGTGCATGTGCATGCATGTATATGGGGGATTTAATGTAGTTCATTTCTCTAATTATAAGCGCAACGTGCTTCTTCACACTCCAGTTACCGTGCTCACCAGTATCATCCCATTACATTTCCCCATGTCCTTGTCACTGGGCAGTTAGATTAGTTCAGGGGTTCCCTGTAAGTCATACTGGGATAACCCCCTTGAGATGGTGTTTCATGTCTTTCTGTCCTCATGACCTCCTGTCATGAAACTGGACCAGGAAGGTTGATTTTTGGTGTTGACTTCTCCTCTAACTCAGCCTCTCCAAGGAGAAAGAAATTTCTCTGTCCAGATGAAAGAAGGATGCCGTCAGTGTGTGTGGCATGAGAGAATGGGATGGTAGAGAAGGGAGTCACCCTTGTGATGGCATCATAGGGAACTGGGGAGGCTGAACCACTGCTAAGGAGAGCAGCTTTCATTGAGAAGCTGCCCTAATTACTGCCTGCTATGATGCCACTGACTCAGCCCTCCATTCAGGGATCTACTTGACCCAACTCTTGGGTCTTCTGTCACAAAACACAAACCATTCCAGCTTTCCCCAGAACAATCATGATTACGTCCACAACTTGAAGCTTACTTGTAGAAGTTAACTTGATTTTGGAAATAACCAGGTTAGCTAGAAGATAAACAATTATATTTTTATTTATTATAAGTGGAAAACTCATGAAACTGGAACAAGAAGTCCAAGCTCAGCTGTGTGGTAAGGGAACCACAGAGGAGAGAGCACCTGGGCCATGTGTCTGTTTTTCTTTGGGTCCCAGAAAGCCACACCCTAACTTGGTCCCACCTCTTAAAGATAATTGATTAACAAGGCTTCCCCATCACCTCCCCCTTCTGTCTAAACAAGAGCAATCCAAACCCAATACCAAACTATACACAATAGCAACAGATATCAAGTATAAAATTACAAACAACATAAACAATATTAAGTAAGGAAGAGATGGCTCAGAGGTTAAGGCACTGACTGTTCTTCTAGAGGTCCCAAGTTCAATTCCCAGCAACCACTTGGTGGCTCACAGCCCTCTGTAATAAGATCTGGTGCCCTCTTCTGGTCTGCAGCTTTTCTTCCATTAGAGGCCACTGTTTAACCCATATTGGTTTCTCAGTTAACCATTTAAAAGGCAGGGCCATTAGTACCTCTGAAGGTTTGTCAATTGCTTTGTGTTCTTGTACAGCCTGAATGGCTGGTGACCTTTGTCTATAATATCTTAAGTTTTTGGGGCTGTAGGAAAGTTAATCTGGGTATTTCATTGCTACAATAGGTCATGACCCCACAAATTCATTCACTGCAATATTAGCTACATATGGCCTCAGTCTCCCTCTCTGTCCTTCTGGCCCTATGCATTTGACCCATCTCGTGCTTTGTTTTACTTGAGATAGGGTTCCAGTTCCCAGGAACTGAACATCTACCTCTTGAAGAGGCCAATTTGTATGCTAAGATCATGGGGGTAATGATGCTTACATCCACATCTGTGTCTAATAAGCCTTCAATAAAAATGCCATTTATACACACTTTTAGCTTTGGTCTTTGATCATTTATAGAAGTCTGCCGCAATATACATTTTCCACATTCTACTGGAGAGTTTGATCTATCCTCCATATCTATTTTATTATCCAGACCAGTATGATTTTTTTACAGTAGGCACCGGATTTTTAAATTTTCCTGGTGAGACACGTTCTCCACAGTAACTGGGAATGATTGGACCATGTTTGTCATGGGGGCCTGTGAGAGGCCCCTCAAGGAGTTTCCCGATGGTATCCTTGTCTGTCTTTTGTTACATTTATTGGTCCAACATCATCCTTTGTCACACCTCTTACATATACCTGAAGGCTGAGTCTTCATATTTTTGCCATTCCCAGAGGAAAATTATTCCTAGGAATCCCTTGTCTACAATACCTTCTCAGATGCCCTATTTTACCACAGTTAAAACATTCGATATTTTTATGTCTCCTCATACTATTGGAAATTGTTTCTCCTACCCAAGCTTCAGTACTATAGTCAAGTATCTTGACATTCATTGTATACAAGATCCATTCATCCACTGGTGCTGATCTGACCTTTAAAGGCCCAAGGATCTTCTTGCATTCAGTCAAAGATTCAATTATTATACATCTAGCTTCTGGGTCTGTTACCCCTATTTGTACAGCCTTAGTTAGTCTTTGTAAAAAATTATTAAAGGGTTTTTTCTCTGACCCTGTTTAACCCTACTATATGATTCAATTCTCTTTCCTAGTTCCTGAATCCTGTCCTAAGCATTTAAAGCTGCTGTGCTACATAGGGACAAGGTGTGTTCCAAGTAAAGAGCCTGATCCTGAGGATCAGAGTAAAGTCCCTCGCCTAGAATTTGATCTTGGGAAATCTCAAGTCCTTTTGCTTTCCCCTGTTGCTCTAACATTTTTGCTTCTTCTCTCTAATAATACTTCCAAAGCAGTTGAGGTCCATTTTCTAAGAAAGCTGAGATTAACTGAATCCAGTCTTGTGGTGTTGCTTTGTTGCTTGAAGCCCATGTTTTGACCATTTCCCTAACAAAGGATGAATGTATTTCATGAGCTACAATTGTTTGTTTAATTTCCTTTAGATCAGTCATATGTATGGGTTTTCATGTACATTCCTTGACTACCTTAGGGTATTTGGTGACAGATGCTCTTTCTGATCTTATCACTGGAAAAGCAGGTATAACTCTGGGTAAGTTATCCCAGAGTTTGGTACGTACTGATGAGGCTACATTTTGTCTTTGTACCTTTTGTCCCTGGTCATCAAATTCAATAAATTCCTCAATCTTTTCAAATCTTTTTACCAATGCCTTTTGTAAAGTCTGGATCTCCTATCCAGTGTTCTGTTCTAATGCCCTCATTGAGGATTCCAAGGTGTGAAGTCTGTCCAGTAAAGACAAGGTCTCATCCTTGGACATAATTTTTATAGCATGCATATTACCTTCCTGGAGAGACATTCTATTAGTCAATCTATTATAACCCTTTGACAGAGTCTGATTAATACATTCAACAGTACGAATTCTCTCAGACAATATCTCAGCACCCTCTGTCATTGACTGGGTTTTGTTTGTCAAATTGGCTGTATCCTTCTCCAGAGTGCTGAATTTCCCTTTTAGTTGGTTGTTATCAGTATGTAAAGACTGTATCATTTCTAAAAGTGCTTCATTCTTGGCCCTATTATCAAACCATATTTTTAAGGGGAAATATGAAGGACAAAGCTAATCCCCAGAATCAAATAGAGGGATGTAGGAGGGAAATCATATAAACCTTGCATAACATCATACATGGTATAGGTAAAAAGGCTATTGAACTCTGGAATGGTTAAATTGTCTGTAATCTTGCCCCTTTAAATTATAAATTTATAATTTATATTTTAAATTATAAATCTTACCTGTGGTTGAATTTGAGCTGGAGTAGGTGCAATAACCGTTACCTGTCAGTAGGTGTCATGGCACACTTGTAGCCACGTGGCCGGTTTGAATCTAAATTTTAGTGTTAAATTCTGAAAGATATGCTCAGAATAAGAACAGTTATTTAGCCAGGCGGTGGTGGCACACACCTTTAATCCCAGCACTTGAGAGGCAGAGGCAGGCAGATCTCTGTGAGTTCAAGGCCAGCCTGTTCTATAAGAGCTAGTGCCAGGACAGGCTCCAAAGCTACACAGAGAAACCCTGTCTTGAGAAAAAAAGACCAGTTATTTAGTGTAAATCACAGACTGTGTGCTCCATGGAAGTGCCTGATTGGTCAGCGGCTACACAAGCACAAATGCTGAACAGAGATAACTGGGGAAGCCTGGGTCCAGCCTGAGCATCCGTGAGTGCTGGAAAACTGGACCCAGAAGCCAGCTGAGATATTTAATGAGAAAATATGAAGGACTGTGTCAGGGCTGCTGTGCAGGAATTCTATACCCAAATGATCAGCATGGAGCCTGACAGCAGTCGGCTAGAGCCACTCGAGACCCAAGCCCCACAAATCGGGCGCCAACAGTAGAAGTTAACTTGATTTGGGAAATAACCAGGAAAGGAAAAAGATAAACAATTATATTTTTGTTTATTATAAGGGGAGAACTCACGAAACCAGAATTAGGAGTCCAAGCTCAGCTGTACGGCAAGGGAACCATAGGGAGAGAGAGCACCTGGGCCGTGTGTCTGTTTTTCTCCAGTTCCTAGAAAGCCACACCCTAACTTGGTCCCACCTCTTAAAGATAATTGGTTAACAAGGCTTCCCCATCACTTACTCTTCTGTTTATTTGACATATTTGAAAAAAATTCATTTGCTTTTATTATTTTATGTGTAAGAGTCTTTTTGTCTGCATGTATGTACTTCTACTACATGTGTGCCTGGTGCCTGTGGAGGTCAGAAGAGGGTGTCAGATTTCCTGGAACTGGAGTTATGGCTGCTTGAGAGCTGCTATATGAGTCCTGGGAACTGAACCCAGGTCCTCTGCACCAAGTGCTCTTAACCACTGAGTCATCTTTCTAGCCCAACCTTTTATTTTTTAACTGAAATTAAAACCCACTTGGATCTTCAAATTATGGGGAGGATTTGCTGTTCAGTTTTTTGTCTACTTGACACAAAGCTGGAGCCATCTGGGAAGTTGGAACCTCAGTCGAGAAACTGCATCCATTGGGTGGCTTGTAGGCAAGCCTGTAGGGGCATTTTATTGATTAATGGTTGATGTGGGAGGACCCAGCCCACTGTAGTCAGTGCCACTCCTTGGCAGGTGGCCCTGGGTGGTATAAGAAAGCAGGCTAAGCAAGTCATGGAGAGCAAGATAGTAAGCAACATTCTTCCATGGGCTCTGCTTCAGTTCCTGCCTCCAGGTTCCAGCTTCACTCAGTGATGGAGTGTGATATAGAAGTAAACCACACAAACTCTTTCCTCCCCAAAGTGCTTTTGGCTGTGGTGTTTATCACAGCAACAGACACCTAAACCATAGAACAACAGTTCTCAACCTTCCTAATACCCGCCGGTCCTTTAATACAGTCTCTCATGCTGTAGTGACCCCCAACCATAAAGTTAATTTCATTGCTACTTCATAACTGTAATTTTGCTACTGTTAAAAATCATAATGCAAATATTTTTAGAGATAGAGCTTTGTCAAAGGGGTCATGACCCATAGTTTGAGAAACTATAAGTTCAATCATCAACTTCCTTTTACTACTAGGAAATACCCGTGTCTGAGTTCCTGTTAAAAGAATAGACGGTCCACTGGGTCTTGGCTCTGGAGGCTGCAAGCCCAATAGTAGAGTGCTGGCATCTGGCCCTTCTCCATGTATTATACACGGTGCCACAGGGGGCACATTCAACCACAGGAGACAACAGGTAGCTTCAGACCCTACCCCCACCCCAGCTCCTCCAGGTTTACAAGACCAGAAATACCAGCCAATTCACCAAGGCCCCTATCTGCGAGACTGAGAGGTCCCACCCCAGGTTCCTTGCTTTCTTAACAGAAGGGGACAGTCCCAACCTAGCAAGGGGGTGTTCCCCTCCCAGCCACTCAGGATGTGTGGTTTCCTTGGCGCTGAGAATGATGGCCTCTTTGGACCTTTTGTTCTCCTGTTTGAATGTCAAGGCCCAAGGGCAGGGACCTAATTGGCAGCTAGCTGTCTCCTGCATCTTCCCCACCCTGTCCTCCCCAGGAGGATAGGGGAAGGCCATCTCTTTCTCACAGAGGGGAGAGGGAAATGCCAGCCCAGGAGCGTGGGAGTGACATGTTCTCCTTCCCATTAGCTTGTTGATGGGTGTGAGGTTGTTCTTTGGAATGCTGAAGAATGTTCTGGAATTACAAAGAAGAGAAGCTTGCTCAACCTTGTAAATACGGTTAAAAAAAAAACCCAGCAACATTAAATTATATATTGTGAAAGAGCAAATCATATGGCGTATGAGCTCTATTTAATTTATTTATGTATCTTAGGCATCTGAGTTTACCCTTGTCTGTCTCTGGCCTGTGTTGGCCTGGAACCTGGGCTCTCACTGTCCGCAGTCCTTCTGGGAGCTTCCAGGGATGCAGGTGGAGTAGAGAGCCCTGGAATCCCCCAGCCTGTCACCCCAAAGCAGATTTGTGGTCTGGAGGATCTACAGGGGTGATCCCTGTGCAGGCGACCCAGTTGGGCAGGGACCCCAGGGCAAGCATTCTCTCCTGACTCATGGAGGGAAAAGGCACAGGATTCTCTGATGAAGAAGTCAAGATACCTGGATCTTGGATCTGGAAGCCTGAACGAGATCACCCAAGTGATTTCAAATGAACAGACACAGTTTTATCATTGGATAGAATGATACTTGCTTTGTTTGTTTTTCAATCTTATCAGATCACTTTTGCTTCTGTTATTATTTTAAATCAAGATCCCGGAATAAAGACATCACCCCGTCTGGCTCCCACAGGGCAGCCCTTCTCCCTGAACTGTCTGCAGGGAAGGAAGAGGGTGAATGTTCTTACCCTTCAGTTTTGCAGGGGCTTTTAATTTCCTTTAAGAGGCAGAGATGCAAAACCCTGCATGGCATGTACTTAAACACCTGTGAACAGAGCCAGGCCTTCTGTGGGAAAGCTTGGAATGAGTCTAAGTTTCAGAAGCCCAACTTAATGGGGCTTGAGTATAAAAGGAATTTGTTGGTTTGTTAAGGGGAAGCAACCAAGGCTTCAGGTATGGTTTGAACTAGAGTATCAAAAGAGAGCCCCTGTCCTCAGTTTCTTTTTCTACATTTCTTGGCTCTGTTTCTAGTGATCTGTTTCTACCTTCGGGGTAAACCTCATCTGTGATGAGGGCATCGAGCTAGTGCCAACCTAGCTTCCTTCTGGAAGGTTCCACTTCCTCTTAGTAGGGCTACAGTGAGCACCAATCTTAGTAGGACCACAGTGAACACCCATCTTAGAAGGACCACAGTGAGCACCAATTCAAACCATCTTGACACAGCTCTGGGATTCTGGAAATCTGAAGATGCATGCTCAAATTGGCATCTGCTGCATCCTGGCAGTGTGGTCTCAGGCAAGTCATTTGACTCGTGGGGTCTTAGATGCCCCAGGAGGGTGCAAGGGGATTAACAGTGCTAGGGTAAGAGGTGACCTTAGCCCCAAGCAAGCCCCGGATGCAGTATGGGTGCTATCTTTATTTTGAGGGTCAGTCGGTATAGTGAAGGTTGGTGCTTAGGATTATTCAAGAAAAATGTCAGTGGAAATTGTGGGAAGAGGCAGTGACTGGGAGAGGATGAAGTAGAACAGCCAGCACACAAAGGACAGGAGGAATGGATATTTCTCAGAGACAACCACGGCAGCCAAGCCGTGCCCATGCGTTGCATGGGAGGTGTGGCCAGGGGTCTGTGGGCAGACACGGAGCCAGGTGGACCAGTTGGAGACATCCACTCAACGCCACCGTCCAGGTCCTGGCTCTGCCTGGAGGTGCGCTGCTGCTCTGGAGGGCAGCATCCGAACTCAGCTCCCACAGCTGGAAGAGGCAGACAGGTGCTGCAGGATGGGCGCTGCAGGATGGGCTCCCTGACCAAGACGCTGAGTCTTGTTAGTGTGTAGCGAGAACTAGAGGCCTTTGGGGCCACACAGTCGCCTTGGCCTGACCTGCAGGCTTCCAAAGCAGGCTGAACTTCAGAGGAGTCTGAAGCAGAAGCTGGCTTAGAGGGCAGCATGGACTCAGAGCCACAGGCAAGGAGTTCTACTCCCCATCCCCGCACCCTTCTTCCCCCCTCCCCACTTCCCCTTGCTCCTCCATCCTTCCCCCTCCTCTTTCACCACCCTCTTCTTCCCCTTCTTTTTTCTCTCAATCTTTCTTCTCTCCTTCTCCCCACTTTATAAGTGTATTTATATAGAAATGGGTATTTTTTTTTACAAAAATATTAGCATGATATTCTAGGCATAGTGGTGGCATGCTTCTGTAATCCTAGCACTTGGAAGACTGAGACAGGGAAATTACAAGTTTGAGAACAGCTTCTGTTACCTGGTGAGTTCTAGGCCAGCTTGAGCTACTTAGCAAGACCCTGTCTCAAAAACCCAACCATGACAGCGAAGAGTCCCCATGCCTACCCTAGTTTGATTTTGTTGCTGTGATAAAACACCACACAAAGAGTAGCTTATGGGAGAAAGTGTTTATTTGGCCAACATTCCCGATTACATCACATTGTGGGGGGAAATCAAAGCAGGGACTTGAAGCATCTAGTCACAACACAGCCATAGTCAAGAGCAGGGAGAAATGAGCACACACATGCTTAGCGCTCAGGTCACCTTCTCTACTCTCAACACAGTCCAGGCCCCAAGTCCTGGAAGGGGTGCAGTGCACATTCAGGGTGGCTCGTCCCTCCTCAGTTAGCCTACTTAAGAAGCCCCACAGGTAGTGGCCACTACCTCAGCACGATTATATATATGTACATATGTGTGTGCTTCTGTAATCTTAGCTACATATATATATATATATATTCAAATAAATCTACATGGCAGTCATTAATTATTATCATTTTCTAGACAAAGGAATGAAGGCACAGAAAGAAGCCACTTGCTTTGGTTTGAATGGTCTGGGAACTTAATCCCCGAGTTTGCATGCAGATTGGATGACAGGCCTTTGGGTGGTAATGAAGAACTGATGATGTCATCAGGATGGAGTCACAGAGGACCAGTGGCTTTAGAAGAAGAGAGGCCCGAGCTAGCACTTCTTCCGTCTTGCTTACTCTCTGCCATGCTAGGATGTGCTAAGAAAGTGCTTGCCAAGGCTAGTGATATCAAGGGACTTCTTAGCCTCCAGATTTCTTTATGAGCCATCTAATGTCCAGTATTTGGTTATAACAAGAGATGATGGAGAAAGTGGACTGGAGAGATGGCTTAGTTGCATAAACATGAAGAAATAAGATTGTCAGCACCTATGTTTACAAAAAAAGCCAGGAAACTTGGTGCTGTGTGTGTGTGTGTGTGGTTGGTGGACAGAGGCAGATAGGTCCCATGCTGCATTGGCCAGCCAATCTAGCTGAACTATTGGTTCCGTGAGAGACCTGTATCAAATAGGTAGGTAGACAATGTTAGAAGAAGACATACTGACACCAACTTCTTCATTTGCACACACACACACACACACACACACACACACACACACACACAATCTTCGTGTGTGCACTCTCACACAACCCAGCACATATGACATGCTCTTTCACCTTTTTGTTCATGAGTAACTGTACCTTTAGAATAAGTCCCTGGACGTGTAACTTCTTACCAGCTTGTCACTTCAAGGCACTCTCCTGCTTTATGTTCTCACTAGCTTGTTGAGAAACATAATCAAACACACGTGTTTTTCAGTAGGACAGATAACCTATGTCTTGTGGTTTAGTTTGTGCTGTGTTAGTTTAGTTCCATGAAGCATGCTTTATTATCAAAGTTCTTGATTGATTTTTGTTAGGTTGTAAGTCTTTCTTACTTCTTTATAAGACTATATTATATATAACCCATATCTATATATAATATAAGGCTATATAATATAAAATATATAAAAGTTATATATAAGTTATACAATGTAAAAATTATTTTATTTAACGATATATTATGAAATACGACACATACAGAGAAGAGTCTGCTAATTCCTCTTCACTCCTAGATATAAATACTCCAGTCAGCTCTGAAGCACTCAGTGGAGATGTCACTTAGAGCTGCATAGAGCCCATCGGTTAACTTTAAGAGAAATGTCTTGTTTTGGATATTGGTATTCTTCACTAAGAAAATGATCTTTGTCAAGACTGAATCAGGATGCTATCAGCGTGATAGAAGCAACAAATCCATTTAGCGCAGCAACATTGAAGCAGAGATAAATTGTCTCCACCCAAGGAGAAGTCGAGAACCAGATGGTATTGAGGCCAAGTCTCAGCAAACCTTTAAGGAAGCATTAATGGCAATACTCCTCAAACTGTTCTACAAGGGAGAGAGAGAGGGTGCATTCCCAAACGCATTTTGTGAGACCAGGGTTATCGGCGAAATGCTTGCAAGCTGGATTTAAGAACACATTAAGGGGGTACAACATGATTAAGCAGGTTTCATCACAGAGCTGTGGGTTCAACATATACATCAGGAGAAGTGATGTAGTGCTAAAATGTGAGACAGAGACCACCTGGTCATCGCAATCGATGCAGAAGAGATGTTAGACAGTTCAGTGTCCCTTTATATCAACAGACCCCAGCACAATAAAGGCTACAAATGTCAACCCTGAGGCCAACATTATACTCAATAGAGGAAGCAATGGAAGTATCTCACCTAATGTCGGGCTTGAGGCAAAGTGTCGCCCTCACGGCTCTTGCTCAGTACAAGGCTTGAATTTTAGCTATGGTGATAGAAAAACAAGAGGAAACAGAAATAAACAAACCAGGAAGGGGAAAAGTCCAAATGTCCCTATTTGCAGGTGACATGATTCCATACTTAAAGGATCATCTATGGGCTCTACTAAAAGAAACTCTTATGCCTGGTATATATTTTAAACAAAATAGCAGGATAAATACCAATAGCCTTTCTACATAGCAACAGTGAACTGGCCAGGAAAGAAATCAGGAAAAATATCCCATTCACAATAATTTATTTTATGTCATGTGTATGAATATTTTGTTTGCATATATGTAAATGCACCATATGTGTTCAGTGCCTGCAGAGGCTAGAAGTGTTGGATCCCTTGAAACTAGAGCTATAGGCAGTTGTTAGCCACCATGTGAGTGCTGGGTACTGAACCCAGGTCCATAGCAAGAGCCGTCCAGTGCTCTTAACCACTGAACCATTTCTCTAGCCTCTCATTCACAATCGTTTGAAAGAGAC
This sequence comes from Ondatra zibethicus, assembly GCA_004026605.1. Classification (NCBI taxonomy): domain Eukaryota; kingdom Metazoa; phylum Chordata; class Mammalia; order Rodentia; family Cricetidae; genus Ondatra; species Ondatra zibethicus. The sequence goes on from PVIU01005931.1 coordinate 46,832, forward strand.
CTATGAAATGAACCTAACTTAAGAGATGGACGTCCTCTTCTACTTGAATACATTGAAGAAAGGAACTGAGGAAGACATTAGGGGATGGAAAGACCTTCATGCTCACTCATTACAAGAATTATTATTGCAACAATGATCATATTGTCCAAAGACACCTACAGATTCAATGCAATACCACAAAATTCCAATGATGTTTCTCGCGACACAAGAGAGTATGATCTTAAAACTGACACAGAGGCACCAAGGACCCTCACAACAATCCTAGAAAGGAGGAGTAATGCTGGAGATGCCATGATGCCTCCAAATTATAGTAAATTATAATTATGCCACAAGTGATATTGCATTATAATATCTGAAATTATATTACAGAGCCATAATAAAAACTGCATGATGCTGTTATAAAACCAGACACGGAGAATAATGAAACAAGAAACAGGACCCAGAAATAAATCCATATCATACTAGTCACCTAATTTTTTAGGGAAGTATCAAAAACATGCATTAGAAAAAAGACAGCTTCTTCAACAGCATGACAAATGGTGCTGAGAAAACATCACACACACACACACAAACACACACACACACACACAAAAAAAAAAAAAACAACCAAGCAGAAAAATCTACATTAAACCCCCTAGTCAGTAAACAGGCTAATAAAGTGACTGGATATTTCTCATAGGAGAAAGCACAAGCAAATGGCAATGTATATTTGAAAAAGTGTTTACTAGCCTCAGCTATCAGGGAAATGCAAATTGAGATAGCTTTGAAATTCCATCTCAAAGTCAGAAGGTCTGTCTTCAAGAAACCAAATGCTGGGTGAGGAGGAGAAAGAGAAGTCCTTATTCACTAATAGGAAATGTAAACTTGTGCAGCCTCTATGAAAGTCAGCGTGGAGATTCAAGGGCTGTATAGAAACCCACTACAGTAAAAGTTTCTTAAAATAATATATACATATATGAAAGAAATCTAAACGAAATTACCAAAATCACCAAATAATGAGGAGGACAAAGATGTCTATCTTTTGCCATCAAATGAAACCTCTACTGTCCAGAATGGGTTACAGATAATTGAGTTGCAGGCCATATGGGCCCCACAGAAACCCTCAAACAACACAGGAAATTGCCAAGGTTACTGGTTGCTTTCTACAAATTGACAGCAAGGTCCGATTGCTGGACCACGCCTTCATAATCCACTGAACAAGGGGAAGTCAATCTGGTGTCTACCTAAAACCTTCATTCCTACTGACTAATGTTCATGGTACCAGAAGATACTCTGAATGCTACCAGAGGAGAAATGTAAATATCAACCCAGCTACAACCCCTTTTTTGATCTACAGTAGTGGCCTGTCTGAAAAATACACTGGTGCACCTAGTGGCACAAAGTTGTGGGGGCAACCAACCACTATTTGATTGGATTTAAGACTCACTCCCTAAGCTGGAGCCTATGACTGACATTACTTGGGTAGCCAAGAACCTGAAACAGACTGTGAACCTAGGAGAAAACCAAATACTCCTGTTCTGCTAAAGGAACATAGCAGTAACATGACTCCTAATGATATTCTGGTATACTCATAGAACATTATCTTGCTCAGCTGTTATCAGAGAGGCTTCCTCCCTCAGTAGATGGGAACAAATACAGAGACCCAAACTGGGCAATGTGCAGGGAGTGAGAAACTCTGGAATACTCAGTCCTAAATGGGATGTGTTCATCAAATCCTCTCACCCTTCAGAACTCAGGAAACTCCGCAGAAAGGAGGCAGCAAGAGTGTAAGAGCCAGTGGGGATTGAGGGCACCAAGTAAACAAAGTCTTCTGAAGACAACAGTGCTGGGGTACATATATGAACTCACAGAAGACAACAGTACTGGGGTACATATGAACTCACAGAGACTGAGGTAGCGTATACAGAGCCTGTATGGGTCCAAGCTAGATGGGGTCCCAGTGCTGAGAGGGAACATATGCCCCATTCATAATCCAGAAGCTATCGCTAAGTGATAGCTGCTCACAGAGGAAAAATTAGTTTTCTCCAATGGAGTCTCACTGGGTATGCAAACCACACTCAAGAGAGGCCCCATGCCCGGCAGTAGATGGCCAGCACTAAACAAACTCAATGGTACTTTGGAGCTTTTTGGGTTTTTGTCTGTTTGTTTTGTCTCATAATGCTTCTTCCTCTTTTTTTTTTTTTTTTACCTTATAGCTTTTTTTCTCATGTACTATGATTTCCAATCTTATATTTTTATGGGGTTTCTCTGTGTGTGAATGTATGTATGTATGTGTGTGTACATGCACATGTGTGCATGTCTACATCTATATATACTCCTTGTGCTCTTTCTTTGGCTCTTTTTTCTGTTTGTTTTGCCCCATTTTGGCTTGTTTTATTTTAGTTTATTTTTTGATGCCTGTTTGTTTTCTAATGAGAGGGAGAAAGAAAGGGTATGGATTTGGATGGATGGGGAAGCGGGGAGGATCTGGACAGAATTGGGGGAGGGAAAACTATAATTGGAATATATTGTATGTACATTTTCAACTTTAAAAAGTTAAAAAATAAATTATCTAAAAAGTGAAAACAAAGCAAAACAAAAGCTAAATTAGAAATACCACATGACAGCTATACACTCCCAGATATGCCTGAAAGTAAGTCAACATTAAATAAAGATACTCACATGCCCATGTTTACTGTTTGCATTGTTCACAATAGGAAGACATGAATCAGCTTAGATGCCCGTCAACAGATAAATTAATAAAGAAAACATACATGCAATGTACACTTAGTAGTATGTTTTCAGCTTTAAAGAAAAATGAAATCATGTCATTTACAGGAAAACAGATGCAAATGGAGCTCAAAATATTTTAGTTTTTGTTTTAGATTGGATCTCATGTAGCTGAGGCTGGCCATGTGTGGTGCTTGAATAAGAATGGCTCCCATAGGCTCATACAATGCTTAGTCATAAGAGAGTGGCACTACTTGAGGAGGATTAGGAGGTGTGGCCTTGTTAGTAGGCATGAGCCTGTTGGAGGAAGTATGTCACTGGGGGTGGGCTTTGAGATTTCAAAAGCGTACTCCAGGCCCAGTGGCTTGTTCTTCCTTCTGCCTGCAGATCCAGATGTAGAACTCTCTGTTACTTCTCCAGTTGCCATGGTCATTGTATCTCTTCACAGCAATAGAACAAGATACGATGTATCCTATATTCTGATACTCCTGCCTCCACTTTCTCAGTAGTGAGATTACAGGTGTTTATCATCTCCCTTGATCTTCGTGGTTCCAGGGTTTGTGCATGCTAGCAAGCACTCTGCCAGGTTGCTACAAACACTCTCAACTTCAGAAATGTTTAAGTTAAGCAAAAAGCCAGGCTCTCTCTCTCTCTCTCTCTCTCTCTCTGGGTGTGTGTGTGTGAGAGAGAGAGAGAGCGAGAGCGAGAGAGAGAGAGAGAGACTCATAAACGTAGAAAAGGGATCATGAAAGGGGAGAAAGAGATCCTGAAAGAAAGGGAGAGGACTGCTTGGACTGAGAGGGAGATCAGCAAGAGGAAGATTAAGTTTATAAAATACTCTTTCATCTATTGGCTCTATGAAAAATAAAACATTTAAGATCAATCTATCTGGTTGGTAGGCTACTTACAATCCAATCCTGAGTTTTCTTTCTAGGGAGAGGAATCTGCTGATCCAGTTTTTTCTGTCATTAGCTTCTTAGGCTTTCCATTGCTTCTTGAGTCAATTTTTTTTTCTTTTTGGTTTTTTGAGACAGGGTTTCTCTGTGTATCTTTGGCTGGCTGTCCTAGAACTCACTTTGTAGACTAGGCTGGCCTCAAATTTGCAGATTTGCCTGCCTCTGCCTCCCGAGTGCTGGGATTAAAGGCATGCACTACCACGCCCAAATTCTTGAGTCAGTTTTAATGAGTTATGAGAATAATTTATTCTTTTGTCTGTGTTCTTCAATAACTTGGCAAAATTTCCCATTTTTGTGCTGTTTTCTTAATATAAATTATGTCTATTTCAATTTTTTTGATCTTCAAATTGTTTATTGTGCTTTTTCTCTTTTTTGAACAGGATTATCAGAGATGTGTTTATTAGTCTTTTAAGAAGGTATTTTATTTCTCAATACTTTCTCTCCTTATTACATCTATTAATGTTTTCTTTAAGCTTGTACTGTTGAACAGTTTTGTTTGTAACTGTGATGGTTTGAGTGACGGCTCCATGGGCCCATAGTGGGTGGCACTAGTTGTGGTGTGGCCTTGTTGGAGGGATGTGTCACTGGAGAGTGGGCTTCGAGGTTTCAGATGCTCCTACAGCCCCAGTGTCGCTCTCTCTTCCTGCTGCCTGCCAACCCATTATGTAAATCTCTTGGCTCCTTTTCGGGCACCAAGTCTGTTTGCACACCATGCTTCCTGCCATGATGTTAATAAACTAAACCTTTGTAAGCAGCCCCAATTAAAGGTTTTGTTTATTAAGAATTGCCATGATCAGTGTGTCCCTTCACAGCAATAGAAACCCTAAGACAGTAATGTTGAATCCTTTTCTGAGGCAATAGGTACTTTAGATTTATTTAAAGCCCCACAGAATGTGGTAATGTATCAATACATCACATGGTACACTATGAATATGTGCTATTAAAAATGTACAGTTAAAAATTAATTTAATTTTAAGAATGTAAGAATTCAAGGTTGCACCTTTCTCTAAGGCTCCAGCACTTAGCTGCACTCTAGAGAAATTTTTATTATCTTTTAACTTTAAGTTTTTAAATGTTCTGATCTACCACTGCTTCTTCAATCAGTAAGATTTTTAGAAATGTCTTTTTAATTTTTTTACTAGGATGCTCCAGAAATTTCAGCATGCATAGTATCTTATGCAAATAAGAAAAGGTCAGTGATTATTTCTTCCTGCTGGACAATGGAAACACCTGAAAATGACTTCCTCCCCAGTGGTTTGGGTTGATATTTTTGTTATATCTTATTTCTCTCCCCAAACGAAATTTCACTGTCCTTTTAAAAAATGAAATCTTTTAAGATTTACCGATGTTCACTGTCCCAACTGACATTTCAACAGTTTCCTCAAAGATGATTATCCTCTTGCCTGAAGCTCATCTTTCACATCTCTTCGTAGTAAATTCTCTTATTTCCTGTGCCTAAATGTATAAAGATTTCCCTAGTCTGTGTGTCTATATTTAGAATGAGTTGCTTAATTGTACATAGAGCTTGCCAGAGCATGAAAAGCCAAATCAATAACCTCTGACTTATAACTAATTTATCACATGTCGTAAAGTGCACAGCTCAAATCACACAGCTTGCTAACTGAAGATAAACCAAGATGACAAGCATGTGTGCTGTTTGCAGAAGTCCCTCAGGCCTCTGAAACACCGTTGCTCCACTCTCTCCTACCTTCCATCTCCAACAGTCTTAGTTAGGATTTCTAACTAAGAGACACGTTTCTGTGAAGAGGCTACATGATCATGGCAACTCTTGTAAAGAAAAACATTTAATTGAGGCAGCATCTTATAGTTTTAGAGGTTCAGTCCATTATCATCTTGGAGGGACAATAGTGGTACCAGGCAGACATGGTACTGGAGAGGTAGCTGAGAACACTACCTCTTGCAGGCAATAGGAGGTGAACTGAGGTACTGTGCATGACTTGAGCATATATGAGACCTCAAAGCCCGCCTCCACAGTGACACACTTCCTCCAACAAGACCACACCTACTCTAACAAGACCACACCTCCTAATAGTGCCATTCCCTTTGGGGACCATTTTCTTTCAAACCATCACACTAGGCAACAATAACCTGCTCTCTCTCATGGCAGATTAGCCTGCAATTTTCTGAAATTTTATATAAACAAACTCATACCATACATAGTCTTTCATCTGACATTTACATGCAAGAAAAATATTTTAAAATTCACCCATGCTGTTTCAGGTGTTAGCAGTAAGCATCTTTTATTACTGAGCTGTGTTCTGGGATCTCAATACACTCGTGGAGAATTAGGTTGTTTTCTGTTTGGAAGTAGTACAGTTAAGGATGCTATAAACATTTTTTGTTGTTGTTTTGTGGGATTTTCTGTATCAGTATTTGTACAGATACATGCTTTTATCTCTCTTGAGTAAATATGTACAAGCATTGTGGCTGGATCAGGCAGGAGGACCATATGCTATATCTGGGCCGAACAGTTTAGAAAATTGCCAAACTGCTTTCCAAATTAGCTGTGCCATTTTACATATTCACTGTGGCATATGAAGCTTCCAGTAGCTCCGAATCCTTACATACTTTATATATTAACGATAAAGTTTAATCAACTTCAGGCTTACACACATACACACACACACACAAGCATACATGCTCACAAGTGTTGTCCAAATACATGTGAGCATGCATGTGCACACCACACACATATGCACATCCAAAAAATCAGTTATATATTCAGAACTATTTCTAAATACATTTATTTATTTATTCCCCACCAGTACCACAATGTCTTGCTCACTGGAGTTGTGTGTGGTATTCTTCAAGTTCTATTCCATTCAAAGTTGTTTTGACTGTACGAGGTCAGTTGAGATTCTCTGAGACTTTGAGAAGAAGTTTAATTTCCACTGGAGATATTTTCTTTGAGGTCATGTTGAATCTGTATATCAAAAGTGGGAGACGCGACCTGTAATGCTGTTCATAGTCTTTCAGTTATGTCTTCCGTTTCTCTCAGTAACATTTTTGAAGTTCCCAATGTATGGACCACATGTGTCTCTTGGAGGGTTTATCGGTAAGCGCCTGGTATTTGTATGCTCTTATAGCACAATGTCAAACTTTTCATTACTACTAGGTAGGGACACAATAGACATTTGCATGTTTATCTTGTCTCTTGCAATCTTGTTAAACTTATTCGTTAGTTTTAGTGGATACTTTGTAGAACATTTGGCTTTTCTCTCTCTCTCTCTCTCTCTCTCTGTGTGTGTATTCCTGCAAGGACACACACACACACACACACACACACACACACACACACACACATGCACACACACACAAACATATCTGTATGTTTCAGGAGACTTACTCTTTTCTTCCCAATTTTGGCACTATTTGTTTTTATTACCTTAGTTCCTTATAACACTTTTCTTTATATGTCACTTTGCTAGACCCTCATTTCCAGTGCCAAAGGGAAGTGCTGGCAGATGGTCTTGTGTGATGCTGACCCCAAAGATCCAGTGTTTCTCAACTGAATTTGACCCTAATGGTAGTGGGACTTTTTGTTTGTTTGTTTGTTTGTAGATATTCTTTATGAGGCTGGGATTTTTTCTCTTTTTTTTCTTTTTCTTTCTTTTTTTTTCTTTTTATTTCTTTCTTTCTTTCTTTTTTTTTTTTTTTTTAAGACAGAGTTTCTCTGAAGCTGTGGAGTCTGTCCTGGAACTAGCTCTTGTAGACCAGGCTGGCCTCGAACTCACAGAGATCCTCCTGCCTCTGCCTCACAAGTGCCTTTAAGTCCAGCACTTGGAAGGCGGAAGCAGGCAGATCTCTGAGAATTCAAGGCCAACTTGCACTACAAATGTAACCAGCCAGCGTTACACAGTGAGACTTTTGTCTAAAAAGACAAAAACAAATAAACAAGATTTCATTGGCTTTAGTCGAAATTTTCATTATTTTCTTTCTTCTGGTGCTTTTGGATTTAGTTTGCTTTCTGGTTTCTTAAGCTAGAGTTTGAGACCATTAATTTGAAAACTTCTTTCTCTTCTAATATAAGCATGTAGAGCTGTAAATTTCCTTACAAACACAAATTTTGTGGTGGCCCATAAATCTTGATATGTTTTCTCTTTTGTTTGTTTTGAAACACAGATTCCTTTTGTTTGGTCTATTTGACCCTTCAGTTATTTAAGAGTGTGTTATTTAGTTTTAAATATTTGTGGGTATTTCAGAGATCTTTCTGTTATTAACTTATAATTTGATTTCATTGTGGTTAAGGAACATGCTGTGTGAGACTAGACTCCTTTTAACTTTATTGAGATTTGTTTTATAACACAAACGGTGGTGTATCTTGGTAAACATTCTTTGTGCTTTTGAAAAGAATATGTATTTTGCTGTTGTTGGGTGGAATGTTGTATAAATGCCAGTTGGGCCAGGTTGGTTAATTTCATTGTTCAGGTCTGCTGTATCTTTACTGATTTTTCTATTTATCCTATTCATTCTTCAGAGCAAGATAGATAGTGAAACCTAGTTTCTTGTCTTATTCAATTCTATTAATTTTGCATTATGTTTTAAAGTGTTTTATTGTATACATGTGTAGGGTTATATCTTTTATGAATTCTATCATGACAAAATGAACTTTTTATCCCTGGTAATATTTTCATGTTTTGAAATCTCACCACTCCAGTTTTCTTTTGATAGGGATAATATATATCCTTTTTAATCATCTTTCTCTCAATTTTCTCTTTATATATAAAAGCATTCTCTATTGGCAGGATATAGTTGAGTATTTATTCATTTTTAAAAACTCTAATCTAAAAATCTCTGTCCTTCAATTGCAGATGTTTGCAACATTTACATTTAATGTAATTATATCCATAGGTTCAAGTGTAATGTTTGGTATTTGTTTTCTATTATTTCCATCTCTCCTTTGTTTTCCTCATTTGGTCTCACCCCCCCCTTTTTTTTTTAGATGTTTTATGGTTCTATTTCACTTCTTTTGGTTACTAAGCATAACTCCTTTATAGTTGTAGTGGTTATTTTAGGGTTTATAGTACCTGTTGCTTGCTTATTACACTCAAGTGACTGCCTGCTGCTGCAGTATACTAAATATCACAGTGTCCATAGCATCAGCATGCAGCATCAAGTAGCTTTCTGCCACTCCCCACTGATTACAAGGACTAAGGATGGCACACTTCTTGTGGTGCACACTGTAAGCACCCTACACACATGCTTCTCCACTCACATCAGACTTACCATCATAGTTTTTGCCTATGTATAAATTATAAGCCATGTACTGCATTATTGGGTTTGATTAAAGATCATGCTGTAATTTCAAGTTTTTTTCTAGTTATCCATCTGGTTTCTACCTTATTTACTATTATTTCTTGAGCTTCAGGTCCACTGGTGGCTGAAAATGGTCTGTCAGTTATGCTAGGCCTTAGTCAAAGTTGGTTGCTTCAGCATTGCAATTGAGACTTTAGATGATTGCTCAGGTAGCTAACTGTCTCTGTCATATATTGCTCTCTTTGGAAGCTACTTGATTGTACTTCCTGCCTGCTCAAGTAATATTATCTCCCTTCTCATGCCTTTGGTGGGGTTGAAGATTAGATAGTCATAGTTACTGTACTCTTATGATTTAGCCAAGTCATTTCCTATACAAGGCTTAGACTCCTTAGGATAGAATGGTTATTAAAACATTTTGCATACATTCCTTGCTTAATATTGTTTATGCTGCTTATAATTCTAATTATATTTCATATCTGTTCCTCCTGTATATAGTTTTGTATTGGGTTTGGAACTCTCTTATTTAAACAAAAGGGGGAGGTGCTGTGGGAGCACGTTCTGCCTCTTCAGCCAATAGCCTTTAAGATACCAGCCCACTTGGGTGTGGTCTCTGATACTGAAAAAAGGAGCCGTAAAGCCTGTGCTTGCTCTCTTGCTTCTGGCTCCCGCTTCCGGCTGCTAGACTCTGTCCCTGTTCACGCAGAGGACAGTGATCTGTAAGTTTTCCCCTTTAAGTAAATAAGCCTTTTATTATTCGTACTTCTAAACTGGTGTGAGATTATTTTGTGACTTCCATTTTCACACTGGTGGTGAATTTGTTGGAAAAAGCCATCATTTGCCTTAACTTTTAGAGAATGTGTTTTCTGTGTGTCCAATTCCAGGTTAATATGTTATTTTTCCTCTAACACTTTAAGTTGTTGTTCTTGCAATTTTTCTTCCAGAAAGAATCTTGGCATCATTTTAATTCTGGGACACATCTTTTCTGTTGGCCATTTTTGGGGTATTCTCTTAATCCCTGGCTTTGAACTGTTCCACCATGGTGAACTTGCAATGTACTTTGATGCAGTTCAATGATGTTTATTGAGGCAGAGCTTGGTTGAGCCTCTTGAACACTCATTCCTTTTATAGTACTCTTTACATTTGGAAACTGTGTGGCTGCTATGTCTTCACGTATTTCTTCTGTCTGCTTTGTTCCTTCAAGGACTCCAGTTACTCCGTTTACATGGTATGAAGATTCCCAGAGCTAGCAGATTCTCCTCATTGTTAGGTTGTTTTGTTTTTTTTTTGCCACTGCACAGTTTCTGTTACTACCCTCACACACACACAAATGGCTTCCCTTCATTATCTCATTTGCTGTCTCATTTCAAGCTGTAGCTTTCTTCTTGGACATTAGAGGTTTCGTCTCAATAAATTTGATTTGTGGTCTTTTTGTTTGTTTGTTTTTGTTTTGTTTTTTGAGGCAGGATTACACTCTGTAGCTTTGGAACCTATCTTGGAACTCACTCTGTAGACCAGGCTGGAACTCACAGAGATCCGTCTGCCTCTGCCTCCTGAGTGCTGGGATTAAAGGCGTGTGCCACCACTGTCCGGCCTGATTTGTGTTTTTTTTTTAATTTAATTAATTTTATTTATTGTTTTTAGTTGAGCTATGCATTTTCCTCATTCCCTTTCCTTCCTTCCCTCTCCCCTTCCACTCTCCACATTCCCCTCCCATGCTCCCAGTTTACTCAGGAAATCTTGTCTTTTTATCCTTCCTAGGCAGATCAATATATGTCTCTCTTAGGGTCTTCTTTGTTGTCTAGGTTCTCTGGGGTTGTGGGATGTAGGATGGTTATTCTTTGCTTTATGTCTAAAAGCCACTCATGAGTGAGTACATAGTATATTTCTTCCATTTTCTTAAGATTTGAACCAATAAGTTATGTTATAGTAACTAATTTAATGCCTTTTGTCTGTTAATTGTGTTTGTTTCGGTTCTGCCTGAACTTTCTCTTTCTTATGCATAAGACATATCTCCCACTCCTTTGAGTTGCCTAGAAATATTTTTGAGAATATTTGAAGAATTTCCCTTCAATAATCATAAATACTAATATATGAATGATTAAGTATAGGTTTAAGTTGACAACTAACTTTGCTTTCACTTTGTACAGTACAATATTTTGAGGTATCTAATTATGAAACAGTCCAGTCAAGCTAACAAACAAATGCCTTACTCACATAGCTCTCATTTTGTGATGATAATGCTTAATTTCCATTCTTTTCATATTTTCAGTAACATGTGTCCCCATCAGCATAGTTCCCTTGCTGCACAATGGAACTCCCTGCATCTATATTTCTTCTGAAGAACATCCTCAGCGACGCACCCCAGAGGCCATGTCCTCCACTGCACTCACTGCTTCTGTGAGATGTGTTTTCACTATGACATGTTTGGTCATATACTATCATATCACACACTAATTCTAATATTTTTGAACATCCTAGTCTTTAATGTTTGACTTCAAAAGGGGGAAAAAGGAAAAAAATGAGGAGAAAAGAGAACAGTAGTGTCCTCACCCCTCCTTTCCAAGGCAGGGGAGTCCTGCACCTCCGGGAGGAGCTACAGCAGTGAGTCCCACCTTCCTGTTTACCCACACCTTTGTGATCAGAAGCAGCAGTTAGAAATCAAACCACAGGTGATCAAACTGTGGAGGGCAGCGTCCATCTTGTGTGTCTGGGCTCCCTGAAGGTGTGCAAGTCACTTCTGGAACACATAAAGAGCTTCCTGTCACGGGACCACGGAGAAGGGGTGAGTGACTGCCCCGGAGCACTGAGCTGAAACTGACTAACCGGCACCTCCTAATCTCCCTGGGACTTGCAACCCTCCCGCTGTTTCTAGGGTTTGATTCTGCTAGGGTGATGTAGAGAGACAGGTTCCTAGCGCTACCCACCATCCTTCTAGCCAATCAGCTTTGGCTTTGACATATGCTAACGGTAATTTCCATTGTGCCATGTTTGTCCAGCTGCTGATTCCCTGAGGAAAGACCCGACCTCGTCATGCATTGTATTGTTATTTACCTCTAAAAATTTAAGTATTTTCTTAACGCTTGTCCTAATTCCTTAGCTGCCAGCTCCAATCGTCGCGTCTCTTTTGTTGTGTTTTCTCTTATGATTGGTTTTAGTCTCCTGCTTCCTCAGATGACGCATTTCTGTTGGATTCTACATGTGATATATATAAAGATGAAGATAGGGGCTGCTTATTTCCTCAGGTGAAAGCCTCTTATTACGCCTGGCAGCTGCAATGTCTGGCCATTTCCCTGTTCAGGTTGAGGTGGGGCTGAGTCACAGCAATAACCAGATTGAATTACTCGGCGTTTGACTCTCAACCTCCTACTCTTAAGTTCTTGAATTAAAAAAAAAATCAAGTTGGGAAGTAGTGTCCATCGTTTCAGACAGTTTGGTTTGATTTTAAATTCAGCTCCTTGTCAGGCGTGAGAATCTTTTTATCGTGAGGCCGCTATGCCATTTCCCAATGCTTTCTTCACTTCTGATCTATTGACAAACTTCCGGAGAGGGAGCTTCATGGCAGAAAATATCTGGCTTGAAGGGTCCATCTTTGTGTTTGAAGTAGATGCCAGAGCCAAAGAGTTTCCTGGTCCTCTGAATGTCACTGCATCTGTGACAGATGTACTTGTGTTTCAATCAGGCCCCATCCCTGAGGTGCAGAGGGATCATCATGATGATTCCTCTTTTTCATCTATTATCTCTTACTAGTACCACAGAAAAGTTATCCTTTAAGTCAGAAGGTTCTACAGGCTGCTGGGGGAGAGAAGACATGAATGGTCTTACCTCACTGGCACCTGCAGATTACAAGACTGACCTGCTGGCAAGATGTGCCCATTGGTGCAATAGTGGCATGATGATTATGGGTTAACCTCTCCAGGAGGGATTTTATGTCTGAAATTATAAACCTGGCCAAAAGCCCAGAGTGGGGCTTGTATAGATCCTAGGGAGAACACTATTATTAGAGTTTTGCTAAATGATCATGCCATTGAACTGAATTCTACGTCATTATGTTTATACCTGTAGATCTGTGCTAGTCTCAGTTTTGATCAGAGAAGCTTCTTTTTTTTTTGCAATGGGGAGTGGTTAATTAAGAGTGGGCAGCGGTGGTGCACACCTTTAAGCCCAGCACACGGGAGGCAGAGGCAGGTAGACCTGTAAGTTTGAGGCCAGCCTGGTCTACAGAGCAAGTTCTAGGACAGCCAGGGCTACACAGAAAAACCCTGTCTCAAAACAAAACAACAGAAGAGACTAATAATGGTCAGAATGCCAGTAATAAGTGACTGGGTGCTCAGATGGGTCCATCTTTATCAAATTCCTAAAACCAAGGCCCAGAGGCTTCACAGAAAGGGAGGGGGGTATAAGATCTGGAAGACGAGGAGAGCAGTGAAGTGCTGATTTCTGGGCACGGCCTGGCTGTTGTACATGTCCATGCACAGCAGCTGTGGTGGCCTGCAGAAAATCCACATCAGGTCCAAGTCAGTCAGAACTCCAGCATGGATGGACCCACCGTCATTGGTCGTCGACGGGTACCGACAGAGGCAGTTAGTTGCTTTTCTTTGGGGACATGGTCACTGGTAGGTAGCTCATCCTCCAATAGATAGCCACACACTCACAGGCATAAGGGCAAAACTAACTGGACACAGGAGGTTATTAACCACAACAAAGATAAAAAGAGGACACAAAGTTGGGAGGAAGATGTGAGCTCTCTGGGGCATCCCGGTTTTTGCTTTAGGGAATCAGTTACCATAACTCATTTAAATCTATACCCAAGTACCTGTGAAGACAGACATATGGTCAGAGATTCTCATGGAAGACTTTGCCCCTTTCCCTAATACATTCAAAGTCAAGGGTGGCAGAGACAACGATGCACAATGAGTCTATGTGGGTGTCTCAGCTGAGGTTCTGGGTCCCCAAAAGGCTCAGATCTGACTTCTCACTACAGGATGCTCCAGTTTGGCCTCTGTCTTCAGATGTGTAGCCCTTTCAGAGCTAAGCACTAGCTCCAGAGACCCACAGGAAGCCTCGGGGACAAGGGCAGACAGAACCTGTGTTCATCTTTATGGCATGAGGGCCCTGTGGCTTCTCTGAGGCTTGTGTCCGTCTCTCCCACTATCTTGCCTGTGCATTTAAAAAGAGGTTTTAGCAATTTATCCAGCATTTCTAGGCACCACACTGAGGTACTGGCTCAGTGCAGCTAACCCATCATGGTGTCTATTCTTTCTTTGATATTTTTTGAGGCAAGTCCTGTAGGCTCAGGAGTTGCTAAGTCATACATAGAGGGCTTTGTATCTCTGCTTTAACACAGCATGTGTTGATCTTGTCCAAATCCCCAGAAGCAACTTCATTAGCTGGTTGCCTTACTTTATCATTTGGGTTCTTAAGGGACCCACCGTGACCCCTCTAATACCAACAACATCCCTTCTCAGAGCGACCTCACTGGGCCGTACCCTGGGAGGTTCTAGTCCACTTTAGAGGAGAGGGGTCATGGTTTTGGAACTCAACAATGTTGAGGCGCCTAAGTATGGAACTAAATGCCGCCATTTCCCTCTGCCCTATCTTCTCCAACCCTGAAGAGGAAGAGCCTTTGCCATCCACACTCCACCTACAGCCCTTGGCTTTTCTCCTTTGGGTGCTCTCCCCCATCCACCACCAAAGTTTCCGTGGGAGCAAGGCAGTAGCGACAGTCAGCTGGAATAGATGACTGGGAACTCATTCTGTGATCCTGAATGACTAAGTGCTCCTTGCTCCTCTCCAGAGAGACCGTGACTGGATCTTGTTCTCTTAAACATTTGTGTACCAAGTTTCATTTCTCTGGGGCAGCCAGTCTCTCTCCAGCCTGGGCTAACCTTGCTGGGCTTCAGTCCCCCACCTCAAGCCAACTGATGAGCATTCAATGTTTACCTTCCAGTATTTCCTGTAGGTTGCTTACAGGGTTAGTTTAGGGGTGTGCCTTGTTTTGATGGCCGTTTTTTTTGAGCGATACTGAGTATTGCACAGAACGTTTTAAGTGTGGGCCATGACCATGGCGCTAGGTCTTGGCATTCAGAGTGTGATGCCCTAGTTACTATCCTCACCTCACGGAATAGAAGGGGGGGACACAGAAAGGCAGAGGCCATTTGCTCAGAGCCACACAATACAAAAGTGGCAGCCATGAGTTCCGCCCAGGCAACCGGGTACCAGAGAGTCTAAGCACCATGCAACAGTAGCACTGGCCTCTGGAAGCTTCCAGGCTTCTTGAGACAAAACTGAGATCCCAGCATTAGATTCTAGGCTCCAGAAACTCAAGAAAGGGGAGGAACAAGCTTTGTTGCCTCCTTGGGAGCTCTAGGGAGGAGAAGACATTGGGAAAGGAAATGCTGAGGTCTTGGGCATCCTGGCTACACAATGGCTTGGGCGTAGAGTTGTAGCCCCTTGCTCTAAGCACCCTGTGACCTTGGGCAGGAAGCCCCACTGAAGTCTGGCGAGTGAGACTCCCGAAAACCCTGGGGTGGAAAACAGCGCAGCTAAATGTCAGGGTTTAGGGACCCAGCCAGGCCTGGGTGCTGTGTCCTGAGTTCTGTGTCCTGCTCTGGAGAAGAGCTCTGCTAGAAGATCCATCCGAGCAGAGCGACTCATTGAAAGCAGTGCACAGGACCCCCCAGGCAGGATGCAGGGGACGCTGGGTTCCCTGGTGGCCGGGTCAGGGCGAGGCAGCATGGCTGTGTGGGGCATCAGGCAGTCGGGCCACCCGCACACCTCTGACAGGCAATTTCCAATTTCCTATGGAATGAAAGCGTCAAAGCAGAGTGTCCGTCACTGTCTGCTGCCTCCCTGGGAGGGGAAGGGTGACTGCAGCAGGCTCAACCACGGGCCTTTCCCAAACAAACAGTGTCTAAGAGAGCTGCTGTGAGCAGTACGGTTTGGGAGTCCTGGTCCCTACCTGCTTAGGTGACCCTGGGAAGGCCTGTCTTTCTAGGCCTGTTTCTCCCTATGTGGAAGGGGGTGTCGGGGAAGCAATGCCAGAGGTCCTTTCCAGCTCCAGGATGCTCCATTCTGTAATGAAGTTGGGTGTGGGAAAAGATGAAGTCTAAGGAGAGAGGGGGAAGGGTCTGGAACCTTTCTGGGTTGGAACAGCTGAAGGAACCTCTGTTCAGCCCCAGCCCCGAGCTCCCAGATCCAGCAGCCGAACTGGGACCCACCCAAAATCAGCGTGGGGAAGCCAAAAGCATGAGTAAGGAGAGGCGGGGGCCAAGCATGTCATCTGCACAAACAGCCAGCCCCCTCTGGGGTCCCATTGGCCCTGCCGGGGGAGGAGACGGCTGCTGGGGCCCCCTCAGTCACCACCTCAAGCTCACTGGCTTGGCCCAGGGATTCAGGGTGGAGGCCTGACTGTGGACGTGGCCCGGGAGCCCTCGGGAAGGAGCTGGGGGAGCCCAGGGGCCCCCGCAAGGCCACACAGCTGAGGGTGGTGCACTGAGGACTGGGCTTCCATGTGACGCAGCGCAGGGATTTCTGGGATGGTCTCCATGCTGGATCTGCTTGAAGTTCCTGATTTTCTGGCCTCAACCATTCTTCAAGCTTGCAGAAAGCCGGCCGTCTCCCGGGCCCTGCTCTGTGCATCTTCACAGGCATTTCCAACACACTCTGGGTTTACTTCTGTCAGGTTTCTGGCTCAACGATAGCCCCATTGCCCAGTTTCTCAAACTGGTGTTCTGGAATTGGTCCCAGAATCTCATCCAAGAGCATCCCTCGTCCTGTCTGCTGCCAATGCATCGGTCCATTCTCTCTCAACATAGGACTCCCTGTTTGAACCTCAATCATTCACAGGCTGCCTCATCACCACCCAATTTTCCTATGGACTGTCTTTAAAATTTTCTTGTTTTTAATAACAAAAACAAAAGCAATGACAGTAAGCCACGTTCTGCATTCCCATGGCCGTGTCTCCAGCGGTCCAAGGTAGCCAGCCTCCGGCATCCTGTGTTTATTCCTCTAGTGCTTCCTGTGTTAGTTAGCGTTTTCATCACAGTGGCAAAAACACCTGACGCAAACGACTTAGGGAGGAAATATTTCTTTGGGCTCCCAGTCCATCCTGATGCCGAGGGTGTGCTGGAGCTGAGCAGCTCAGGATGCCTCTGCCAGGAAGCAGAGAAGAGAAGACGCCTGTACTCCTGGACTGCGCCCCCAGCCACTTATTCCTGGGGCCCCGGCCTCTGGGATGATGGCACCCACTTCCAGGGTGGAGTTCCCCTTGCAAAATCGTCTCTGGTACCTTTCTCAGAATCACATCAGAGTGCGTTATACGGATCGACGTGCTTTCCTTTCAATCAGACAATCAAAATCAGACACCACTCTCCCCTTGATGGATGAGGAAACCCTCTGCCTGGACTTCTAAAGTCTACTCCTCAATGTTATAAAAGGGGATCACATTTCCATGTAGTTTTGGGGACGGGCTTCTTCACATTCCTTGCGTTGCCAAGCAGATTGCTTTTGTTTGTTTGTCTTTTGTTTTGAGGTTTTTGAGATTCTTTTTATTTTTTTTAATTTGTGGGTGGGTGTTTTGCCTGCAAGTACATCTGTATACTGTGTGTATGCTTGGTGCCTGTTGGGGGTTAGAAGAGGGTGATTCACTTGGCAATAGAGTTATAGATGGTTATGAGCCAGTATGCGGGTGCTGGGAATTGAACACCCAGTGCTCTTAACCACTGAGTTATCTCTCCAGCTCCATAAGCAGGTTCTTCGCTGCACAGAAGAAATGTAACAATCTCTCCTACACTGGTTTTGCAATCGGCTTTGAAGTTCCCTGCATCCAGGGGCAGAGTCTTTCTCCCGAGCTGGTAAATCTCTGCATGCATGATGCCTTGCTCTAAGATAACATGGTAGAAGTTAGAGTATGTGCCTTTTGAAGTTAGGCCTTGCTATGGTTTGAATGGGACCCCCCTCCAAAGAAAAAGTCATGTGTTGGAAACTTAACCTCTAAATTCCTATGTTAACTGTATTTGGGACCAGGGACTATGGGTGGGAGTGATTGGGAGTAGATGAGATCATGAGGGTGGGGGCCCCCATAAAGGTGTTAGTGGCTTCCAGAGCTAGCAGGCTGCAATGGTGGAAGGTCTTCGTCACATCCTGTGCCATGCTATTAAACTTACAACTCTCTAGAACTGTGGCTTCACCAGGATTCTATTCTTATTAATCACAGCAACAGAAAATGGGCTAAGCCAGACCTTAAGAGGGTCTGTGATCTTCTTTATTCTCCTGGGAACTCTCATAGCCTGAGTTAACTTACTAGGTGCTGGGAACTGTGGTTCATTTGCCACCTTGTTTCAGGCAATGGCCAGTTCCGTTTCAGAAGGGTCAACGTAAGTCATTGTACATCTGTGATGAATGAGAATAAGGACTCTGAGGGTGTAAGCACTTTGTTTCAACTGCACTCTGCCATGTACAGGTTGGTGACTATGGCCCTGACCACTGTCTGGTCTCACATAATTGCCAACATCCTGCCAAACTCACGTGCTATGAAAATACAGATATACAGTGCATATCATAGATTAAATGATGTGTATCCCCATTATGTGGCATGCACCTCAGTGGATGCTATACGAATTCTCACTGTGTGCACACCATAGCTTATACTAGGTATGTGTGTCCCCTTGTTGAGTGTTCTTTTACTCCATAGTTTAGAATATGTTTTACTGTGCGCTGTATGGCTCCAGGGATTGGCCTAACTGGGCCAGTGAGGGAATGAAGAAAGGACAGACACACAGATATATGTATGGAAAAGCTGGGATCAGGTGGTCTGGGTTCTTAGATGGAGAAGCTGCAGCAGCCTGGAAGCTCAGTGCACTTATATGCAGCTGAACAGAGAGGTAGGTGCCTAGTGTACAACTGAGCAAGGAGGTGTGCTTATCACAGAGGAATAAACAGGAGACAGGTTGAGCTGGTCTCTGTAGGAGCAGGCTCTATGGAGCTGTCTTCATGTCATAAACATCTGGAGGCTGGGGTGGGGAGAAAGCTACAGTGTATCCATATTTCCTGCACACAAAGAAATTTCCTTTCACCATTCCTCTGAGCCTCACCTGGGAAAGGCTTTGCCACTCTGATAGGTCCCAGGCATTACGGTCCTTGACGTGGCCATGCCGGTGACAAACAATACACACCCAGGACCTCACTTGCTCCCTACAGTGTATGTCCTTATGGTATACACATACTATAGTGTGCACATGGGCCATGCTGCAGAGCCAGACTTAGAAAAGATAGGAAAACTGATCTTTTTTTTTTTTTTGAGCCCTTATTCTGTCTGAAGCAAAGGCAAAGCTGCAAGTGTTTCACTCTGCGGTGGTTTCAATGAGAAGTGTCCCCCATAGGTTTGTGGGTTCGAACACTTGGTCCCCAGTTGATGGAACTCTTGGTGAAGGTTGGGGAACCTTTAGGAGGCAGGACCTTGCTAGAGGAAGTACATCACTGGGGGCGGAATGAGGATTTATAGCTTGGCCCCTCTTCCTGTTCTCTCTCTCTCTGCTTCCTGTGTGCAGATCAAATGTGATCAGCCATCCTCTTCTGCCCCCACGCTATGCCTTCTCCCTTCCTTTCTTACATTGCTTTTGTTCATGGTTTTTTATGGCAGCAACAGAAAAGTAACAAATGCACATGTCTGGTATTGTCTCATCTTTACCTTGTCTAAATCTCATGAAACAGATAATGTTGGTCCCATGTTGAAGATGGGAAAACAGGAGCTCCCTGTGAGGAATCAAGGTCTCATATCTAGCAAATGGCAGAACTGAGCTTCAAAGTAAGGTCTTAGAGTTGGCTAACTGCAATACAATTATTGCTAAGTACTGGACAGGTTGCTTAAAAAGAGAGGTTTATTTCAGCTCAGGGCTCACATCTGATGCTGAGCACCCCTTGCTTTTATGCAGGTACCATGGCAGGAGCATAGGTTTGAGGAAGTGTTCATGCCAGGAGGCAAGGACAGAGGGGCTGGCTGGGCTTCCACATTCCCTTTGAGAGCAGCACCCCAATGAGCTAAATGCCTCCCCTTAGGCCCTGTGACCTAAAGACTCCACCAGCTCCCAATGTCACCACCCCAAGAACCGAGCTTTATTATATGGGCTTCTGGGGGACACCCATCCGAGTCATAGCAGTCTCCATGATGCCCCAGATTTGGCCACTGCATTCCAGGGTCTCCCACGGTAGATCTGCCTTCAGACTCCTGGATACATATCTTTCTGCCACCAGAGGTTTTGGCTAGGGGAAGGCAGAGTTGGGCAGTGTACTTCTAAGCCACTTCAGGACCTGTTAACTCATGCCTGTTCAAAAGGCCTGGCCTGCAGTTTCCTGGGTTTGTGGTTAGGTTTTCAGTTTGTTCAATCAATAAGCTTCTATGCTGTTTCTTTCTGACCAGGATAATACAAAGGCAGAGAGGTCAGCAGAGGCCCTGCTTTTGGCTCACTCTCCCCAAGGGCAGATTCCCAGCCAGTAGGAGAGGTACTGAATTAGCCTCTCAGCACATGGGTGGATCACATGGCCCCCCGATCCAGCAGCTGAGAGGACCATTCTGCTATGGAAACCCTGCCATAAAGATGGGTGCTGTGGGCGGGCCTTCAGAACGTGCTCTTTCTTTTGCTGCTTAGGAGAGAGAGAGAGAGAGAGAGAGAGAGAGAGAGAGAGAGAGAGAGAGAGAGAGAGAGAGAGAGAAGGAGGAGGAGGAGGAAGAGGACAAGGACAAGGAGAAGGAAGAGGAGAAGGAAACTAGCCAGACTAAGGCCTTGCATTGAGTCAAGTTTCCTGAGGGCTTATCCCGAGTTACAGTTTCAGTGGTCCACGTGGAACAGTTCTTCAAATGTCCTCAGCGAGTCCACCGCGACCTCTTCTGCAGCTGCAGTTTCCCCATTCCAAGGCCCCAACACAGCAGGTCTGATCGAAGGTCTTGGATGCTAATTCCACATCGAGTCACCCTGGCTAAGACAGCCTTTTGGGGCCCAGGGGAAAGATTTGTTTGGTGGGGACCTAAGTTCTTGCAGCTGATGTCTCTCCCCCTTCCAGGAAGACAGAAAGGGCCAACAAGTCACAAGGGCCTTCCTCACTGGTTCAGGGGCCTCTTGGAGAGCATCTCCCAGCTCTTCAGGGACTATTCCTGGAAGTGGCTTAAACTCCAGGGACTTGGGCCAGAGCGACCTCCGTGGAGATTTGTGTACACACCCCTGACCCTCCAGTGAGTGAGGCGTGGGGGTGGTGGGGGAAAAGCTTGCTCATCCAGGCTTTGGAACATCCCCACGCACTTTCTTCCAGGCAGGCAGGCCCTAGTCACTTTCCAAGTATTTCACTTTCCATCTCTCCTCCAGATCTGGTGACAGGGTGTTCCTGCCCTTTTCCCCTTATTGACCCCTCTGCCCAGGTCCACCCCTGCCAAGTTTCAGCAAGCCCACAGTGTTCAGAAGCCAGTCCGAAGCTGCTGCACTTGGCCCAGGGAAGGCACAGATGCGGGTGGAGGGCCCATCCTTGCCTGCGAGGATAGCTTTGCCACGGAGCTCAAGAAGCAACCGTCCAGGGGAACAAGGCACGATGAGGCTCAGTGGCGCCAAGGCTTTGGGGTCTGGCATGTCTAGCCAGCTGTGTCACCCCACGACAGTGTCTTGAGAGACTGGGTCATAGTGTATTCCTCTGAAGGAGGGGCTGTCCTACCAGCCAAGGCACACTGTGAGGGTGAAAGAAGACAATAACTATGCTTGGAATCCATGTGCAAATCTGGGCCAATAGGCAGGATCCATCCGCCACGACTTTGAGTGTCTGAAGTCAGTTGCTGGCACGCTCTGTCTCGGGAGGACAATCACTTTGTGCCTTTGTAAGTGTGTTGAAGAAGCAGGTAGCAGAGTGTGAACTCAGTTTCCCTTCTAGGGGCTCCCCGCTCCTATCACCCCACTTCTTTGGGTCTCTGTTACAATGAAATATGGTGTCTGTCACATGCCGGCAAACATGCAACCTTACTTAAGGGGTCAAGCACAGGGTTAAGTGACACAGTGCAAGCCCCTGGCAAAGAACTTGGCTCAAGGGCTGTGGCCCGACATGGAGACTCTTCTTCAGATTTGGCGATGGCGGTCTCAGTCCTCCCGCTGAGTGACCTGGGAAGTTCCGAGTGGACGTCTTGTTCTTGCTCATCTCTCCCCAACCCCTTCTTGTTCTCTAGGCTGCATGAATTTTGCAGAGCAGATATGAAATGTAGAGAGTGGGGGGGGGGAAGTAAAGAAGGAGAAGAAATCCAAAGCCAGAGTGGGCGTTGCACTCTAGAACAGCAGCCAGTGAGCCAGGATTCGCGACACAGCCAGAGACGATCTTGTGCTCCCAGACAAAGCTCAACTTACTTTGAAGTGTTGACAACACTTAAAATTAAAAGCATCACAATGCGAATTATCACTTTGTTTTCCCACTCCGATAGCCTCTGTGAAGCATTTTATGCCAGTGAATCAATACAAATGTCTCTTTACAAAGACATCAGGAACAAAAACCGATTTTTTTTTCTCTCCCTGAAAAGAAGCTGACAAAATGAAAAAAACCAATTTAGTTCTGACTTGCATGAAAGCTGTAGGGAACTTACCGTGCTGGTCTCTCATTTTAACAGGGTTTAGATTTGGAGGCCATTGACAGCTAAGGACTCAGCCCACAGATGAGGTCTAGATGAGACATCCAACCAAGGTTGCGATGCTATTGTTTCATGTCTGCATATGTGTGTAAAAACATATACACTGTGTGTATGTACATGTGTGTGGTGTGGTTTAGTAAAGTAAAGATTGCAAATTAGGATTAATTTATAAGTTGTCACAACTTGAATATTGGCTGGGACTGCCTTTATGTGACAGCAGATGGACTTTTGCATGAAATATTTTCCCCTAGTTGCTATAGAGACGTGCCAACATCTTACTGCTGAAGTGAGTCCCTGCAGGCCTGTGTGTTGTTGTGCCTGGTACCAAATCACTTGCAGGCTAGAGCACTTACAGCCCTCCCAGAGGCTAATTAAAGAGCCCAGGGGCCTGGGGAGTCTGCGGCCTCTCAGTGGCTGCCACCAGAGATGGGCTGCAAAGGCCGTCAGAGCTGGATCGGGGGTGGGGGGGGGGAGGTTCGTTGGGCAGGTGAAGGGCAGACCCAGGAGAATCAGGGAGCTTCAGGGGGAGATGGCTGCTGTGAGCCAGAAGAGGGACATGGGTGCGATAGAGACCTTCTGCCGGCTGCAGTTCTAGAGACAGATTCCGTTCAGATCCTCTCTAGTCCCTGCGGCAAGCCGAGAGCTGGACCCTGATCTTCAAGTGAGAAAGGGGGGCTGCAGGGGAGACCTGTGGCCTGCTCCAGCTAGTCCCTAGCAGGTCTCCCTCTGTGGTACCACAGTGATGTCTTCCGTAAATAGAGGTGCAGTGGGATGAACAATGTATCATGGACCCAGGATCTCCGGGGAAGCAAGAAGCTACAGGAGGGACAGGGTGGTCATTACGGGCCCTTGCCAGGTCCTCTGGCTGTTGGAGACTCCTCAGATAAAATCTGCAGTCCATCACGCAACTCACAGTCCATTTGGGCAGACACACTCAGCCTGTCTGACGAGCTACGTAAACATGGCCAAGTGCTGCGACGCCGTGTGTCCGACTCCAGAGCCAGATCTGCGTATGAAAGTCTCGCCTCCCCCTTCTCCTCTCCGGCAAAGACGCAAACTGTGGGGTGCTTCCAGAGACAAAGACAGTGGCCCAGAGTGATGACAGGCATGGGGCTTTGAAGTTGGACCCAAGTTAGACTCTTCATCTGCCCTTGTCCTGAGATGTGACTATAGGCCACATAGTCTTCCTCTTTGCCCATATCCCTATCTGTAAGCCCCTCCCCGACATCCAGACTCAGCTCCCCTCCCAGAATGGATGCTCCCCATAATAATCTTAAATATAATTGAATGACTGAATGTGTTTTTAACATAGTTGCCAGGTAATAAGTGTTCAATGTGCAGTGGAAATGATTGTGGTTTTGAGATCATTTTCTTTGATCTTATCTTTGCTCCCTGGATAGTGTCAATAAGGATCCCGAGTCTTAGGGAATGCAAACAAACCACCATGGTAACCATGTCTCAGTTCCATGGAGTTGTCTCCTTAGGAAAGGATGTTAGTGTTACAGTGAGCTTCCTGCTACTGTAATAAGAACCTGAAATAAATCAGCCTTAAAAAAGAAAGGGACAAGGGTTTATTTGAGCACATGGCTCCAGAAGATTCAACTTATGGTTACTTGGCCCTGTTGCTTGGGCCTGCGGTGGCCCAGTTTGTCACAGCTGGAACATGTGATGGGAAGGGTGCTCACCTCATGCCAACCAGAAAGCAAAGAGAGACAGAATGAGTCCTGAGCTCCTGTGTCCCCTCAAGGACATACCCCAGTGACCTATCTTCTTCCTACTAGCTGCCACTATTTTTATGTATGTAAATGTGTGTTTGTGCACAGGTGTGTTTGTGTGTGTGCATGCAGAGGTGCATGTGTGTGCGAGCACACATGCATTAACATGTGCAATTTTAGGCAGGTGCACACATGTGTGTGGAAGCCAGAGGAAAACCTTGGGTGTGATCCTCAGGAAATCTTGTCTATCTCCTTATTTGGTCTGGAGTTTATCAATGACTGGGCTGGTTGCCCAGTGAGCCTCAGGGATCCACCTTTCTCTTCTTGCCCAGTGCCAAGATTCTGAGCACATGCCATCACACCTGGCATCTTTACATAAGTTCTGAGGAATCAAACTCAGGTCCTCATGCTTGTGAGGCAAGCTTTTCACTGACTGAGCTACCTCCTCAATGCTAGGCTCCATGTTATAGAGGTTCCATCACCTCCTAGTGGCCAAGAAGCCCGGTGACCAGTCTTTGCCCATGGGCTTTTGGGGTGTCTGGGACGGAAGCCTCATTTAAATTGTCTTAAGCTGGCAGAGGAGCATACTGACAAGAAAATAGATTGTAGGATCGAGCTGTAGACAGTGGCTCAGTCAATCTCTCCTGTGTTCTCTTTCATTCTCAGCCAATAGACTCTGCCCTATGGTGACAGGATGGCTGCCTGCTTTTCCATCCAAAGGTCTCAACATCAGTCCTAGGGTCAAAGTATATGGCTTACATTTGGATTACATGCCAAACCTGGTCACATGACCATCCTGGAAGTCTGCAGGCACTGTCCTTCTCACTGTGGTCTGAAAGTGAGAAAGAGCAAGCAGTTAACTATCCAAGAGGAAGAGAAGGATCCTGAACAGGCAAAACCAGTCAGAATCTACCACAGGCTGAGAGGAGCTTAATTTTTACCATGCCATTCTCAAAGGTGGCTGTTGGTGGTTTGACTAAGATTGTCCCCCATAGGCTCCAGTATTTGAATACTTGGTCCCAGCTGGCAGTGCTGTTTGGGGAGGTTTAGGAGGTGTGGCCTTGATAGAGGAAGTACATCAGTGGGCTTTGAGTTTGTGGCTCAAGATATGAGCTCTTGCTGGGCGGTGGTGGCGCACACCTTTAATCCCAGCACTTGCGAGGCAGAGGCAGACAGAGCTCAATGAGTTCGAGGCCAGCCTGGTCTACAAAGGGAGTTTCAGGACAGCCAGGACTGTTATACAGAGAAAATCTGTCTTGAAAAACAAACAAACAAACAAACAAAGATATGAGCTCTCTGCTTCCTTCTCCAGCCTGTCTGCTGCCATGCCTCCCTGCCATGACAAATATCACTCTGGAACCATACACCCAAACAAACTCCTTCTATGAGTTTGCTTTTGATATTGGCATTTTATCTCACTAATGGAAAAGTATCTAATACAGCAGCTGTGATTTTTTTCCCATTTTGCATAAAACTGAAACTCAAAGAGTCTGGGGACCTTGCCCAGAACCACATGGCACGCCAGTGGTAGGTTTAGGGTAGGAAACCCCCAATCCTTTGTTCATGCTGGGATTTTATATTGGAAAATGAACCTTTCGAATCAGCATTTGAAAGGTAAGTGAGGAACACAGATGGCCCCAGGTGCTCAGCTTTATCCAGTGGAAGCTTCTGGGTCCTCCTTCATGACCCTTGATTGCAGTGCCCTGAGCAGTGTAGGCCTTAATACAAGCAGCTGTTTGCATTTCTTTGTCTTTCCAAATGTTCAAGTATACTTATTCTTAATGTTTGTCGTGTAACAGACCCCTAGACCTTAGCGCAATGGAAGCCATGATGGAAGCACCATTCAGACCTTCAAACACAGCACATACACAGCACCACCTGACAAATTGAAAACAAAGGCCTAGTCCATCAAAGTCCATCATTCGGGGAAGGTCTCTAAATGCACTAACCTTGTTTTTTGGCTTCTGTAGTTCTGTTTCTGGTTAACTGTTCTTGCCAACCCAGAATGTGTGCTCACTCTGGAAAAGGCTCAGGACTGCACTGGGGTCCCAGACACCTGATATAGGCGCTGGGCTTGAGCCTACATCCTACTAGTCTTCTCTGGTGGAGACCCCACAATAGCAAACTTTGCGATTCACTTTTTTTTTGGTTGCTTCATCTCTGAAAGAATCAACTATCGGCATTAAGGATCTCCATTCAAAGCTTTATTTTAAAGACCCAGGTCTCTCATGACCTCCGCTATCTCACAGAGTGAGGCTCTTCCAGAAATGTCATGGAAGGAAACAGTTTAAGCCACTCGCTGAAGTCTGGTGCTGTTCCCTTCCTCCAGATCTGCCTTCAGCTCTTCCATTCCCAACCCCGATAGCGTCAAACCTCTGCTTTTTCCTTTGCCCAACCACAGCCCTCTTTCATGCTTCATGAAGCTGCTGAGCTGTCCCAGGTGATCTGCCTTTGGTTCATCTGTAGAATCGTGTCCTTCCATAACCATTTTCAAATGGGGTTTGTGAGAGCCTTCTGAACTCTAAAGCTATATATGTGATAGCGCCAAAAGCCAGCTCACCCCAATAGCCAGTCTCTTCCCCTCCCATCCCTTGGCTCCTTCTTTACTGAAAACTGAAATATAGTCTAGATCAGTGGTTCTCAACCGTCCTAATGCTGAGACCTTTTAATATAGTTCTTCATGTTGTGGTGACCCCCAACCATAAAATTATTTTTGTTGCCACTTCATTCATAACTGCAATTTTGCTACTGTTGTGAATTGTAATGCAAGCATCTGGTATGCAGAATATGCAACCCCAAGGGGGTCACGACCCAAAGGTTGGGAACCACTGGTCTAGATGACAGATGACAAATAGCATACAGATTTCTTTGCCTGTCCTTTACTGAACAATGACCTGACTGTTCCACCTGTCACTCTTTCCCAGCATGTGGCAATGTCCTGGGGTAGAGGAAATGCTCAGTGAATGTTTGCAAAGTGAAGAAAATGCACAGGTAGGGTAAAAATCACCTCTCCAAAGACACAACACAGGTTCATAGGGTTCATATCTGTGTGTGTACACATGTGCACACGTGTGCATGTGGATATGGGTAGACGTATGCAGAGAGAAAGAACTTTGAGCAATTTCAAAGTCCTTTGAGTCTTGATTTGAAAGTCAAAATTTAGAGTGCAGGGCTCTGGGTAACCTCCGGAAGTCCTCAAGAAGGAGCAATATGGAGATTCTTTTAGCAACTGCCTGGAGGACAGGCGTGAGCTGGAAGAGTCAGCAAAGGCTTGTCTACCTGCTACGCTAGGGAAAAAAGAGAAGAATTAGTAGGCACTCAATAAACCATGTTGACATCGGAAGGAAAAGAAAGGCAAGACTTGAGGATGCCTTGGATACATCAATTAAGAAATATTTATTGAGTATGGATTAAAAGAGAAAAGACCAAATTTATTTCTTTTCTGAAATTACAAATGTGATTTTTTTTCCATTGCAAAATAGTATAGTCCCAGCATGGGATATAATTAGAAAATGACAGGAAAATGATCTATCACCGTGACTGTGTTTTATGATCCCTGATAGGGCCCTGTGAGAATGGATGTGCCTGCTGTGTTCATGATGGGCATATGGTTGGGGGACAGTTAGAAAGACTCAAAGGAGGCCTCTGCTGAACGTGCTCCATCCTATACCCAGAGGAGACCTGAAGAAAAGGCCACACCTTGATGCTGAGTGGGAACCTCCCAGTGTCTGTGCAGCCCCGATGACCATAAAGCCAGGTTGCCTTCAATGTGCTCATGCGAGTCTTCCTCTTCATTCATGGGCATTTTTAGATCCTGTGTTTTTCCTTTTAAACATCGTCATTTTTTAACTTGCTCCTGATCTTCCTTGACTTGTTTCTTGCTGTGTAGGGTCCTGGAAGTCTGGAGTTCTCCCAGGTAACAAGTCGGAGATTACTACCTTCATTCTTCCAGTGGTGGTCCCAGCCTTCCGTACTCTCCTCCTATGTTGGGCATATTAGTTCAGGGCCTGTTGGTCATCTCGGGGCTTTGGGGCAAGCAGATGGATTAACTGGTGGCTGTAAGACACACTGGCTCGCTGACGACATGTTCCCTCCGTCAACCAGTTGGTTTGCCTGGCTGCTGTCGTCTGCGGAGGTCAGCCTCCTCACAATGTATCAGCCATCCCGTGGGCATCTGACCAGTCATAGCCGATGTCAGTCTCTCCATTAGCCTGTTGGCCAGGTAGCTGCTCAGTCTGTCCACCTTCCAGTCTATAGGTCTGTCAGCTGCCAGGGAGTAGGTGGGGCCACACCCTGATGTTCCCCTCCAACTGGTGATCTCAATCCTCACCTGAGGGGGAGGGATGGAGGGAGAAGCTCATTTCCTCCCTGCTGAGGCCCTTTGAAGTGTGCCCTGTCAACCCTTGGAAACTGAGCTGAGGAGTGTTATTTATGAAGTAGCGGAGTGCAAACAGCCTCATCATTCTAAGTTTGCTAGCAGCCAACTTGAGTGCACTCATCTTCCATCAGCCGTGTCTAAAATGCAGAGCCGTGCCTCCCGCTTGCCCACGCGGCACCCCCAGCTGCCTCCCTCACCGAGAGCTAGGGGATTGGTTTTCAGGAGCAGGTGATTTCATCAGTTGTTCCCGAAGCCAACTTGACTTTGCCTGAGTCCCTCAAGGGATGAGTCACTGCCTGCAGAGGAGGCTTGTGGGAAGAAAGCAAGGTCCCAGAGACAGAGCATAAGCTTGCCATTCTGCTCAGGGTCTCAGAACCCCCAGGAATAAGACCTGGGTTGAGTTCTGTGGGGGCCATTTCCCATATGGAAGCCCTGTCAGACCCAATGGGACGGAGAGGATGGCTCAGCAGGGTGCTGTGAACGAAGTTGAAGAGATGGGCTCTGCTCTGGGAACCCTGTAGGGGAGTACAGAGGGTGTTTAATGTTCACAGCAGGTTTCTCAGGCAGCATGCGGTTCCGATCAGCTCACAGCCAAAGGCAGAGGAAGATGTTGGCTTGACACCCCTCTGGCCTTCCACTGTGCCATGGTCACGTGGATTCTACCAGTCATTTTCAGTGCTAATCCACTAAGTTCCAGGAACCAACCCTACACATGGGACTTAGCTGTCAAGTTCAAAAATCAACATTTACTGAGTGTTTCCCAGGCTTTACCCCCCGCCCCCATCTCCCCGCTTCCTCCTTTAGAGGGGCACATGCTCCACAGAGTTACCAAGTACAGCTGCCTTCAAGGGATTGGATGAACGTGTTGTGAAGCAAAACCAATGCAGTCCTTGCCTTCATGGAGGTTAGAATCCAGACATAACTGGTCATCAGTGAAATAAGAACCCAGAATGAGGAAAACATGACTTGTGGTGTTTTGGAGAGCTGGAGGCCTTGTGCAATGGGGATGAAGGCTAAGAGCTGTTAAGGTGGATGAAGGTGGGGACACAGCATGTGTCAATGCCTTGGGGAGGGAGGGAGACTGTCACACTGAGGCGACTGTTGCCAGAAAGCGTGGAAGAGGGCAGAGACAGGAACATAGGAAGCAGACACTTCTTACACATGTGTGTTACGTTCATTCATACATACATACATTAATAACACATGAATCCATGTCCACACATTCAGCATACACCTACAGAATGTCCACATTCCATCTCTTCCTTTCAGAACTGATCACTCACTGCAGAAATCAGGACTGACCAGCTGTCTTGGCTGGAGAGCCATGGGAAAGATGCTGTTGGAAGAACACAAGCTGGTGAGTTGTTAAAGGAGCCAGTTCAGAAATGATGCTTGCCTGGTTTCTCTGGGCATCTCTGGGAACCATGGCAACTGTCTCACAGCAGGTCCTGTAAAGTCATCTAGTACTAAGGAGATGAGTGTCTTCCAGACTCTTGTTGCCTTGTGCCATCAAGAACCAGAGCTCAGTCAGCTAGGGAGCTCAATCTGGTTGGTGTGCACTTGCCTCCTACCATACCAAGTGAGCAAGAGTAAGAAGAAGCCCCTTGCCGTTAATGAGATTGTATAGTAATTTCCTCTGAGAGAAAACATTCCATCTTGGAGGGAACACAAGATGTTCTAAACTGGAAGCTCACTGACACTTAGGAAGTAAACAACTCAGAAGTTTCAAGAAGTCCCTGAAACTGACCAGAATCATTAGCCTCTCCCTCCCTAGTTTTATATACTTCCTAAGGAGTGCTATGTAGCCAGAGACTGTTTGTTCATTCCCGGCCTCCCAGACCTGAATATTCACACAGAAACTATATAAATTACAACACTGCTTGGTAAAAAGCTTAGGCATATTCCTGGATAACTTTTATATCTTAAATTAACCCATTTCTATCATCCGTGTATCACCATGAGGCTGTGACCTACCAGTAAGGCTCCAGTGTTCAGGTGTCTTTCTTCTTCGGCAGCTACGTGATGTCTCCCTGACTCTGCCTACTCTCTCACTGTATATCTCTGTTCAGATTTCCCTCCTGGCTTTCTTCTGCTAAGCCATTGGCCGAAGCAGCTTCTTTATTAACCAATGGCAATAAAACATATTCACAGCATACAGAGGGGAATTCCACATCACTGCTAAGAGACACTCTCTGATCACATCATCTGCCCAGAAGAGACTCAAGCCAAGTGAACTGTCTGAAAGAGCTACTCTCAAATCTGTTGAGCTGCCTGCAAGTTGTACGGTATGCCCCAAGTGCTCAGCTCTTATGAGCATCCCCCATGTTCCCATGTGGAGTGGGTTTTTGTGGTTGTCTTTGAGTCCATTCTGATCAGTGAAGTAACCCCGCACTCATAACACAGTATGTAACCCCAATGAAACTCAAACCGGACTTTAGTAGTATAGATATACTTTGCTCTATCATTGGTTTCCTGTCTGGAGTGAGTCCACATTCGTTCACAGCTCCCCAGGAATGGTGTCACCCAACAAATAAATAATAGGCTAGCCTCTACAGTTGCTGTCCCAACAAGATTCCAGACAGAGGAAGTGGATATTCTGAGACATATTTGAAGTGTTCAGAGGATGACCTCAAACCATCCAGAGTTGACCTTCAAATTCTGAAAGTCAATCCAGGAGTTCCTCTTTTCTGCCTGGCAATGGCCCTTTTTTGGCACTCTTGACATTGTCCTAGTGGATGACACCAACCCAGGAATGGCTTCTTGCACATGTCTAAGGGTGTAAGTCTTTTGCTTGGTGTCTGGGTTGCTTCCTGAGGCACTCACTGATGACTTCACTGGTCACTCTCTCAGGGGGATGTGGGCTATGACCCTCCAAGGATGCAGGCAGGACTTGGCTCAGCCTATGCAATGAACACTGGTGCTGGCAGGATCTGGACCCTCATGAGCAGGCTGTGTGTGAATCAGCACTCTTCCAGCTGCTATCGCGAGACCATGGTAATCTATACCAGAGCAAGTGTGTTCTCATGTCCCCAGGGACATGCAGGGTGGGGACTCCAAACACCCCTCCTGCTCTGCTTTTCCTTCCAGAGTGGGCCCTCTGCTGGATCTCTAAGTTCACACCTCCCAGCCAAGCCCCATTTTTCTTTGGCATCTCCCAGCTTTAAGGGAAGGCTAAAGCAAGCTATGACCTAATGAGAATCTTCTGGAAGGTCAGATCTCTCTGTTATTGAGATCTGCTGAGCTCCAAGGTTGGAAGTGGCTGGGCAGGCTGGGTTACAGTAGGAAGCAGCAGGTCCATTGCTTAACTGGCAGAAGTCTGTCTCTGTCCTCTGTGTTGGGAGAGCTGGAGAAGAGTAGCCACCAGTCAGAGGAGTCTCTCCTGGAGAATGTGGACACTGTGTTTGGGTTAGGAGAGTTTTTTCCCTTTTGAGACCAGAGGTAGTGCCTTTTGTCCTGATTGGAGAACATCTCCACACTAACGGCCATTCCTCCCCACCCCCCACCCCCCATTCCTTACCCTGGATGATCAGCCTGCTCATGTCTCATGAGTGAGCACATGTGTTTATATGTTGTGCTCTTCCAGGCAGCAGGTGGGTGCAGGGGTGCGACTGTCTTGGTGAGTGCCCATCGGCTGTACCTCAAGCAGGTGTGGTGGCATTGAAGTAATGTATCCTGGGCCAGAAAGGGACCTGAGGGAGAATGAGGGCATGGATTGCTGAGCTGGTGAGTCTCAAGAAAGCCCAAGTCTCCTGCTTCTATCTAGCTCTAACAACCTGGCTGGAACAGAAGGTTTGGTGACACTCTGGAGTCTAAAAGCCCTGCCTTCGGACACTGGTGGGGGGCATCGCCCCATTGTTGCCTCAGACTTTCAGCAACATTTATGTCTGTGGGGTAATTCTTAATTTCTTAAGAGAAATTCTTACTCATGTTTTATTATGAAAAATGTCAAGTGTAGAAGAAGCTGTAAGAATTCTACAATGGACTCGCCCCCATATACTTCATACCGAGACTCAATTTCAAGCATATTTATTGTATTTCTTTTATATTTATAAAAATGCATTTATGCATAAAACTCCTCATCCACGCCCCTGTGGTGAAGATTCTTCCTCCGCGTTCTTGACCAGCTTCGCAGTTCAGGGCTTATGCTTATTCTTGCAATCAACTTTGAGTGACTTTTGTACATTGTGGAGAGCTATCCAGTCTCATTCTTCCACACGCTGTTTTCACAGCGCTATTTATTGGAAGGGCGTTCCTTTTCCAAGCACGTGTTCTTGCTGTCTTTTTCAGAAATTAAAAGTCTTTATGTGCATGCAAGAATTTTCCTGTTTTCTGCTTTATGCTGTCAGTCTTTGGGTCCCTTTTCATGCCGGTACCAGAATGTTTTGCTGGCCAAAGCTTTGTGATGTGTGTTAAAGTCAGTGTGGCATCAGCAGGCATAAAGAGTAGCTATTGACAGAGACCCAGGGGCAGTCTGGTACACTCACGGATATTCTTGGAGACCTTTGGGTTGTTTTGCCAGATGTGCTATGGGGAACCCAGCATTTACTGACTACCTACTATGTGCCAATCATTTGCTCCCATAGCATCTTCTCAATGACACTCTCTGCACTCAGGTTCACTGTGTCCCAACCCTCTGGTTAGAATTTCTATCTATCCATCTGTCCATCCATCCATCCATCCATCCATCCATCCATCCATCCATCCATCCATCCATCCACCTGCTAACTCTTTCTACATATTTAGTGATAATACATCACATTTTATTGACACCCTCCCACTGGTGGGAATTTCTATTGTTTCTAGACTTACTCTTATT
This sequence comes from Ondatra zibethicus, assembly GCA_004026605.1. Taxonomy (NCBI): domain Eukaryota; kingdom Metazoa; phylum Chordata; class Mammalia; order Rodentia; family Cricetidae; genus Ondatra; species Ondatra zibethicus. The sequence goes on from PVIU01005931.1 coordinate 80,334, forward strand.
AGCAATACTGCTACAAATACCTCACATCCCCTGGAAAATGTTTATTAAGCACCCACGTCTTTCCAGTCTGTCCCAGGTGCCTTTGCAACACTAGTTAAGGTTTTAGTGAGCACAGTTCTTGGCTTCCCAATCTTCATAAGCTGTCCTAGCTTAGGATGTGACTTATAGACCTCCATAACTCATTGCCCCTGGTAGGTGCTTAACAAACAGTGAATAAATTAACAGAGCAATGACTAAAAGACTGAGCAACCTGCAAAGTCGAAGTGTGGGCCTCAAAGGGAGCCTAGGCTTGGCTCACACAAAAGAACTCCCTCATCTGCTCAGGGCTGCCGGACTGTGGAGCCCCTAGTGCCTTTCAGGAGGTCCCATTTGCTTTCCATACTTTAGTCTTTCTCCCACCTTATCAAAGGCTTGGAGGTTACGACGGCAACTCTGTGCGCCCTGCTAAGGCAAGCCTCCATGCGTCTACACTGTTCTTTTGGCTTGGGACTCTTCCTTGCTCTGGCATTCATTCCAAAGCCATCTCCTGAAAGCCTTTTCTAAGCTTCCTGCTGGAACAACCCCCTGCTGCCCATTCCGCCCTAGGGCACCCTACTGATGGTGATCGCAGGTCTTCTGTTGTCACAGCCAGCCCCACGTTGTCCTAGCTGCAGGCCTAACTGTCCGTGGATGGCGAACAAGCTTGTTGTCACGGCCAGCGCCGGTCTGCTGGCAGCCATTGCTCCAGTGCTCCGCTTACATCTGTACAGTTTGGTCTTATATAACCAGAGGCACATAATTTAGAAATCGCCAATATTTCCAAACATTACTGCTTCAACCAACAAGCAATATAATATAAACCTTCCCAATGAGACTCTGTTGTTTTTTGCATACGGAACCCTGGCCATCCGGCACACAGGCCCACCTTGGTACAGATGCTCACAGGAAACCCTTGGTGTTGATTTAGCTCTTAGACCATGTGTGATACACACCACAACCACGCCACCAAGTTGTTTCAAACATACACACGACTTTTCTAGCAAGCAGCAATCAGTTGCTTAATTTGACTGAGTTTAAGAACTTTAAAATCCAGTGTCTTAGCAGCATTGGTTCCATTCAGAGGGCTCCACAGCCCCCCGTGGTTGGCCACTGCCGCAGGGGAGTATGATGGCGAAGCCTCTGTTTTGGAATGCTGAGCTGGGCCAGCAGTGGCCACAGAACAGATGACCCACTGTGTGGAGCAGAGACCCAGGCCTGGCCCCTGCTCCTTCTGACTCGATGCTCTTCTTCCTCCCTGATCCTAATGGGACTCACTCAGTGTGTGCAGGTGGCTGTAGGGATGTCTCAGCAAGCTGGGAAGTATTGAATGCTGGCTTGTTCATCTTCTCATAGAGCCAGGAACATGGCGACAGGTCCCCCTGGGAGCATCAGACGAGCAGCAAGCAACGTGGCCCTTGGGTTAATTCAAGAAGAGGTCAGAGGACACAGCCTGACCAGGACAGAGAAGCAGTTGGCAGCCAGAGGCTGGGCTAGGGTGGGGTGCCGGAGCCCAGCAAGATACTCTTTCCAGCTCTGAGCACTCTTGGGAGGGAAGTCTGGAGAACGGGATGGGCTGTATTGTTGCTATGTTGTTTTTGCTACTGTGGTTCATGACCTCACTCTGAAGAAGGAGCTAGAAGGCCTGAGGAGTGTTGGAAAGAACAGGGCCCTGGGCTGAGATACTCTCCAAACTCTGAAGAGCAGCCAAGCAGTCTGGGACCATGTGGCCTTGGCCTTCACAGATGAAGCTTCCCCATAGGAGGGACTGAGGCCCCTTGAAGGTGTGTGTGTGTATGCATGTGTATGCATGTGTGTGCATGCATATGCATGTGTGTGTGTGCATGCACGCACACACACATATGTGTTTTTGTCTGGTGGTGACTGCCAGATTTGCGTGACATCACCCATGCGAACCTCTCTCAGTGCACCTGAATGTCGTCATCCGTAGTAAGGATCCAGGCAGCCATTAACGTTAACATGGTCACTCATGTGCACATCTACGGTTTATTAGGAAGAGGGCAGTACAGACTGGAGACCCTGAACATCACCCTGGAGCAGACAGGGGTTGGCAGGGGTGTCTCTGAAGTAGAGCCTAGGACAGTTTTCTCCCTCTAGAGCCAGGAGTGGGCAGCGCCCAGAAGCGTGGTTCTGATTAAGCAGGCTGAAGCCAGGGTGTCTGGTTGACTCCTGGCTCCTCTGCTTCCTAGCTGTGCCTCGGTGTCCGCGGTGTCCTCTGTGTCTGCAAAGTGGGAATTGTAACACTTTCCGCCTCACCGAAAGTGCTGTTTGCATTGGCGCCATCTCCAGAACTGTGTTACCAGCAGTCTTTAGTTCCCATGTGGCCCAGCCAGGCTGTGGGCTCCAGAAGAGAGACAGGCAAAGTGAGGGCCTGTGTGGAGGACGCTACCATGGACTCTCTCTCTGGTCCTGGCAGGATTTCTCAACACAATGTGAGACCCCTGGAAGGAGCATGGAGGGGCTGGTAGGCCATGTGAGGGTGGGTGATGCCCATAGGCTATTCCACATGGGCGCACAGGATCAGGTGAGGGGAAACCAGGCAGAGGTAGCTTCAAACACAGAGGCTATGGAGTGATTGAGAGCTTGCCCAAGGGTTTCGTTAGTGGCTGAGGTAAATGACACCCCTGTGCCCTGGATGCAAATTGCTGGCTTCAGAACCCCCTGGGAAGGTTTGTGAAAAGTCAGATTCCAGGCTTTGTCCTAGATCTACAAACCTGCCCTCTGGATGGGGGCTCAGAGATCTGTACAGTTATTAGTCCATCCTTCTACCCCTAGCAAGTGTGATTCCCAGCCAAGCTTGGTAATTGCAGGTTCGCAATTCTGAAATGTTGGTTTATACAAGGAACGCTCTGATATTGCTGGAGAATAAGACTTGCTTTAAAAAAGAGAAGTATTCCCCAAAGCCTTCAGCTGTAATGACAGTCACACTTACTTCAGTCCCCAGGATTAATTAGCAGGAAAAAGCGGGGCCTGGGTCTTAGTCTCAGTGGCTCCCTTTTCCTAGAATGCTGCACGCGGTTCTTTTTCTCTCACAGTATCATCTCTTTCCATCAAACCTTGGGATCCAAACTCTCTTCAGCTGCACCATCAGAGAAGAATGTCAAGGTCACGACAGATGTCAGATAAGTGTCAGGGCTCCACTGAGCCCTGATGGACCACCAACTTGGGTGTACAAGGTATGCATGCAAGCACAGGTTGATACACTGAGGAAACAGGAAGTTACCTCCTGTTCTGAGACACAGTGAGCGCCATTTCAGCAGCTCAAAAAAAAAAAAAACCCCCACACACACCCAAGGTATTTCTGTATTTCAATATATATCACCCCCAAAGGAAATTATAAAAGATGTTTAATACATGATATGGTGTGGATAAACTAAAAACACAGATCCCTTGTACAATTTTTTAATTATACCCATTTGTAGGAAAAGTACCAAACATTTGTGGAAATGGCACATACACATCGTGTTCCAGTTGGCAACTGCCTCTGGGATGGAAGGGATGAACCCTGCCTGGATCCAGAATAAATAACATAGATTAAATTTCAGTGGTAGACCAATGAATATTGCATTGCTTTCTATACTTTTAAGCTTGTTTGAGATATTTTATGATAAATATAAAACAGGCCAGCCTTGTAGAAGTAAAAGCTCATGTAGAGTAGACAGACAAGTCATTGACAATCAGGGTTGGAGTAGGTTCTGAAAGACCAAATCCTTTGCTTGGAGCCTGAATTCTTTGTTTTTTGATAGATGTATTTAACCCACTTATATTTATTTCACAGCTGATGGAACCTTTTTTTAAGCCTTGAAGCATCTCCTCAATTGGGTCCATAATTCTAGTGGCATGGAGGAAAGCGGAGTCATGACCACCCTCTGCGTGCATGGGAAACATGATCAGATCTGGGGTCAACAACAGACCCTTGCTTGGTTGGACAAGGGCTTGGCTTGTGCTGAGTCTTTTAGATAACTGGAGATAAAAATGGAATAAGGAGAGGACTCTTTATCCAAGGGAACACACCACCAAAAGACATGCTCCTTGATGGGAGCAACAGAGATCTGGAATCAGACATCAATTCTGCACACAGTTTGCTGGACCCTGACTGGCAGAGTTCAGCCTTACCCCTCCTGGCAGGTAAAGACAGAAAGCCCAGGTTTGAGGGAGCACTGTGCCTTGTAAGCCCTGTAACTATTTTATCCCTTTTAATTTTTATTTTTCGAGACAGGGTTTCTCTGTAGCTTTGGAGCCTGTCCTGGAACTAGCTCTTGTAGACCAGGCTGGTCTCGAACTCACAGAGATCCACCTGCCTCTGCCTCCTGAGTACTGGGATTAAAGGCATGTGCCACCACTGCCCGGCCCATCACTTTTGAGTTCAGGCCCTATCAAGACCCAGGCCTTGCCCGACTCCCTGGTAACATGGCTGGTGAATTGAATGACCTCCATGGTGTACTCCTCTGACCTGACTTCACGGGCTCCAGGTCTATTTTATCTTCTTTCTCCCACACTGAGATCACTTGACACTCCCTCTCATCTCACCCTCCCAGGGAGGGAAGGAGATAGTGTTTGCCCTGTAGCAGGGGTCATCAGATAGACTACCTCAGCTGTCATCGCTTGTGGTCTATGGGGTGGAGGGGCTTCTGGCTACGGGGGAAGGAGGAGGATCTTCTCTAGTCCAGCCCCCCCCCCCCATCCAAGCAGTGGAGCCAACCCTGCTGCTGTCGGCTCCCTTTCTGAGCAAGCATCAGCAGAGAGGCGAAACATGCTGGCTAGCCAGCTCCACGTTCCATGTGCCCTGGCCCCCATATACCATTTGTCGAGCAGAATTTCCTCATAAATAAACAAGAGCTTGGGTTTCACATTGGGGAGGTGATGACAGAAGAGGGCTTGGGGCTCTCTGCGTTATCTGCACCAGGCCTGCCAACTCTTCCTCACTGCCTGGAAGGGCTGAGAGGAGAGAGGAAGGAGGCTTGGGCCAAGAGCACATTTTTTGGCCAAGGAGTCACCGCCTGGCAGCTAGCCTCAGCTCCTCTGGTTTCCTGTGATGTCCCTTTCTTTGGCCACTAGGACCTCTGCCTAGCCAAATTTGAGCACCTGAGCACTGTTGTTAGGGAGTTGGGTGAGCTGGCAGCTGGGAGAAGTCAGGACTACAAGAAAAGACTTCTAGAAGTTTCTACTACTGATTTTTGTGTTATTCGGTCCTGAGTGAATTTTCAACCTAATTCCCCAAATGGAGCATGTTCTGCTGTATGACATATATGGTATTGGCTGAGAAGGAAACTGAGCAGGAGCCCAGCAGAAATCAGCCTACCACCTAGCAATGAGAAAGTGGGCATGGAATACAGCACAGTCACAAAAAAGGGTAGACCATTGTTCCACACACAACGGCAGAGAGCCACAGACATGTGATGTTGAGGGAAACTAGACCCTGAAGACGATGTACCTGTGCGATTCCACCTCTACAGAAGCCCTCTATGAGAGTGAAAGTCAGAATCTGGGGCCTGTAGAAAGACCCGGAACTAAGACTAAGAAAGGAATGGTGGCTAGCCTGGGTGACAACCAGGCCTGTGAGCTCTTGTGGGAACCCAAGTCTGGCTGAACAAGGTTCATCAAGGATCCATCCTCCCAGCCTGCCTCCTGGACCCTCCATCCACTGGGTCCCCCTGGGAGGCCCAGACCGGATCCTCCCCACCCCCGGAAACTCATGTCAGTGGCCTGACAGCTGTATTCCACTGGCGGCCACAGCTGCCATTGAAGCCCTGTTTCTGATGCCGACAGCTCCACCGCTTTTTCCTGGCAGTCGGCTCCGCCGCTCAGGAAAGCTACTGTACTTGTGGGAAAGTGAGGTCAGTGCGTGTTTCCATCGACTCGAAAGGGAAAACAAAAACAAACATGCTCGCTACTGAATGTGCTTTTGATTCAGCAGGGTCCAGCCCCAGAATGCCCCATTTGCGGCTCATCCATGTGTCTCCCCCAGGGAACATGGGAGGGAAGGCTGGAAGAGCCTGTGGTCCAAGGATGCAACCCGGAGAGGACTTCAGGTCCAACAGCCACAAGGGGCCACAGGGAGAGGTGGTGACTTGGGTCAGAGCCATGGGGTGAGGTTAGGGGCACATCTGGGCTCATGAGTCAGGCAGCGGGAAGCTGCTCACATCCATCTACGCTTTGCATATGCTGTTCTGCTCCATGGAACACGCTTCCCCATGGAACATGCTTCCCCATGGAACATGCTTCCCCTACGTTTCAGCCCTGCAAGCTCTTACCTGCTCTTCAAAGCCCTGTTTAAACTTCTTCTAAAACTCTAGGTAGAGCTGCTCCTCTTTCCATGGAGCTTGCCGAGACCCTCACTTAATAGACATGGGACATACCTCCTGTTGTGCCCCCCTCTAGAGAGGGGCTCTTCCATGTTCCTACTAGCAATAGGCCTCTGAATTCCCCCGGCCGAGCCGGGGAACATGTTGAGCACAGTGGGAAAGCAGGGCTGGGATATAATGCTGGGGATCGGCAGGCAGTAGACTGAGGGATGAGCGAGGCCGGATGGGCCTCTTGACGTGGGAGAGTCTTGGACACATAGACAGTTGACTAAAGGAGTGTCTGCCAGGCAGGGCGGTGCTGGTGTGACGTTTGGGTCCAGGTTCCTATGGGGGAGGTGTAGCTGAGGTGGATGGGAGCAGTTGTAAATTTCCCTTGAGAGGCAAGCTCCTTTATTGGTACCCAGGTCAGGATGTGTGTGTGCTTGGTTCAACCAGCCTTCCCCACACGCAACTTACCCCAACCCTCTCCACACTCTTGTATCTACCTTGCCTCCCTTCCCAGGCTTAGGAACCTAGGCTCTGCTTGCAGCTACTTTTTGGTCATGTGGTGAAACCCACAGCCTCAGATGTCCCCACTGCCAGCCTCAGTTTCCCTGTCTGTGGAAGAGGTCATTAATGAGGTTCTTCATGTGAAGAGCCATAGAAAGCCAGCCCTGCCTCCCTCCCTCAGATCCTACAGGGTGTTTTCTTCTCTGATTGTGGAGGTCCATCCTTCCCCTGGTTTTCCCCACAGAGGACTGCCAACCCTGGAGTTCAGGTGGCCACTGGCCACCTTTGTGTGACTTGCATGCTATGGGATTAGTGTCAGGCAGGGTTGACGGGCTGCTTGTCCCATTCCCGTGGGGGCTAGGGAAGTTACCTTCATTCGTTTCCGTGCTGAAGCGGGTGACCAGGATGGAGGACTGCAGAAAAACAGGTGACGATGTTGGGGGTCATGGGTCTGTGTCTCCTGGTCACCAAGTCTAGCTCTGTGCTAAGTGACTGATGACTCAGGAGAGCAGCAACCTTTGCAGGATTCCCTGGGAAACTCAGTCTCTGGAGGGGTGAGGGTGGGGCATAGAAGCCGCAGGACCACTCATTGTGGCTAAAAGTCTTTTCTCCTCTTCCTCCCTCTTCTCTTCCTCTTCTGCTCCCTTCCCCTTCCTCCTTTCCTTCCTCTTCCTCCTTTACCACCTCCTCTCTCTCCTATTCTTCTCTACCTCTTTCCCTGCCTCTTCCTTTCCCTTTCTCCTCTTCCTCTTCCTCCTCCTCCTCCTCCTTCTCTCCCCCTCCTCCTCAGTAAACTTCATCTCTGGAGAACCATGGCCTGTGCACCCTGTCCCTCACAGGCAGCTCTCTATGAACCACACAGCTCCACTGCCTGCTTTGAATGAACAATCAACAAATCTGGAGAAATCCAACTTGACCCACGCAGGGAAATTTCCAACCAACCCCAAAGGAAAATGCTGGTCTTGCAAGGGAACACCTGGAGCTGGTGACAGGAGGGGTGTGGAGGGCAGGACAGGGGTCATCCTGGACCTCCCATGCTCTGGGAAATGGGACAGTGATGCAGGAGACACTTATAGATGTCAAGATCTCTCAGGTCACTACAGTTCCTGGGCTCTCCACTGGCGCTGCGAACCTTCCCTGGGCTCCCAGGGTGCCGCCAGATGCCTAGATCCACACCATCCTTCTTCCTAGCCCATAGAGCCTTCACAGCTGGTCAGGTGAGCCACTGTGTCCCTGCCACCTGTGGTCTCTGCACTTGGCACGTGCTGCTTTTCTTCCTCAAACTGGACTTAAATGCAAACCAGCAGCAAGGTTTCCCCCTCTGGTGGAGTTGACCATGCCCATTTGGAAAGTTACCACTGTTCCCAGTTGGTATGGACCCTCTCCACCAGGCAAGCCATTCCACATAGACCAGGCTCCAAAGTGCTGTTGGCTTTACCCTCGGGCACTTACACATACATGCCAGTATTCCATGGAGCTGCGAGTGGGCTCCGAGTGCTGTGTGGGGGTACGGTGGGGGTGTAGGGAGTACCCCATCCTCAGCAGCCTCTTGTACACCAGACCTTAATCCAGGCTCTCAGCCACTGGGGCCAACAAGGGCCCAGTGGTCAGGAGACATGGCAGGACAGGGCTGGCTTCCACCACTGGAGGAATATCTGACAATGGCTTCCTGCTCCAGTCTGGGAAGTCACCTGATTGGTTATATGCAATGGCAGCTCACTCTGCCTGCCTGACGGCTCAGCACAGTCTGCAGTCACACTGCAGTAACTGGGCCTTATCTAGGTGGGTCTCGGGGGAGCCAGGCCACACCATCACAGAGTTCAATAGTCAGACTCCTCTCAAACTCAATACCTAGTGCCCCAGGCAGACCCACATCAGCGATGGTGATGCCCCTGCCCCATCTTTCTCTCAACAGTAAGTCCCTTGCCTCTGGCTTCAGGGAAGAGTTTTGTCTTAAGAGGAGGTTGGGGTGGAGTTCTTGGCAGCATGCAAAGGCCCTGGGCCCACTTGGTACCATAATAAAAGAATGAGAGGGGTGGGGGAGGGAGAGAGAGAAGAAGGGGTGATGATGATGAAGGAGAAGGAGGAGGAGGTTGTCCTGGAAATGACACGGTGTGAGGGATGGGAATGCTCACACCCATGCCCATCCCAGTGTCTGGACAGATGAAGATGCATGTAGGTCCTGTTCTAGAAGGTTCCAAACATACTTTAATCAAGTGCAGCAGCTGGACGGCTCCCAGAGTCTAGTCTCTGCAATTCACCTGCTTGCTCTGTGACCTCAGACAGGTCCCTGTTCCTCTCTAGACCTTTATTTGAAGATTTGATCAGGCTATTTTGAGAAAGCATAAATGCATCCATTCTAGATGCTGGATTTCTCATACCTGCCTTTGGGCTAAGTACTTCTCTACCCTTCCACAGCATGGACGCTATCCTGTTCTTCAGATACAGTCCCAGCTTAAGGGGTTCCCTTTCGTTTGATGGCTCCATGGCTGTCATTACCTGTTCCCTTGTCTTTCTGCGGGACCCACCCAGGGTGACAGTGAGCATGTGCCTATCATGTTGGGGGGGGGTCAGGTGTTTTTTGGCTTTTTGTTTTGTTTTGTTTTTTTAAGACAGGATTTCTTTGCTGGGTGGTGGTGGCACACGCCTTTAATCCCAGCACTTGGGAGGCAGAGGCAGGCAGATCTACGTGAGTTTGAGGCCAACCTGGTCTACAAGAGCTAGTTTCAGGACAGGCTTCAAAGCTACAGAGAACCCCTGTCTCCAAAAAACAAAAAACAAAAACAAACAAACAAAAAGACAGGGTTTCTCTGTGACTTTGGAGTCTGTAGACCAGGCTGGCCTTGAACTCACAGAGATCCACCTGCCTCTGCCTCCTGAGTGTGGGGATTAAAGGCGTGTGCCATCACCGCCCAGCTGAGGGTCACAGTTTTGAAGGATGGTGGAGGATTGCCTGGTGTTTCTGGCTTATGTGCCAGCAGCCTGTGACAACCAAGGAGGAGTTTTTTCTTTCTTTCTTTCTTTCTTTCTTTCTTTCTTTCTTTCTTTCTTTCTTTCTTTTTTTTTGTTTTGTTAGTGCTGAGGGTGGAGCTCAGGAACTCACACCGGCTAGGTAAACACTCTGGCCTAACTTAAGCTACAGCTCTGCAACCTGCTTTTAACAGTTCATTAGTATGTTTCAAAATTAGTATTAGTAATAATTAAATGATAATTGCTAATAATCCCTCAGGGGAAATCATTGAAAATTAAAATAACACACTTCGAGCTGGTCAGGTGACACAGCCCTGTCATTCCAGCACTTGGGAGGTAGAGACAGGGGGATCAATTATCTTTGGCAACATACCACACTTGAGGCCAGCCCGAGTAAAATGAAACCTTGTTTAAAACAAACAAACAAAAGAATAAAAGAAAATTCTTTTTAATGTTAGCATTTCAAATTTGTAAGTTGTATCATGTATAGACTAAAATTTGTGCTTAAAAAAAGCGTAACCATTTTACACTTGGAGCACTCACGTAGGAACCACCTCATCTGCTGGTTGTCTCCTGTTGAAGGGACAGGTGTGTCTGTTTGTACAGAAAACACAGTGGGGGGCGGGGGGTGCTGAAGGAGGTGAACCTCCCTAAACTTCAGCAGCCAACTCTTCCTGAACACATGTGGCAGCGCGCTGTGATGGGTCCAGACCAGCTCCCACGTGGAATACAGATAACAACGAAGAGAGCAGAGGCTGTGCCAACAAGGAACTCGCCAACTTAGCATCAACACAAGGCCAGTGGCAGCGCTAAGTTCTTTAGAATTAAGACCAGCAAGAGACGTGCTGGGGCGAGCAATGTTCTCTCATTGGCGCAGATCCACCTGCCACCTGACTGTCCGCTGCCTTTCGGTTCCCTGCGCACAGCGCAGCACAGATTCAGCCGAAAGCTGCACTGGCCTCCTCAGGCTGCCCCTGCCTAGGTACCCACCCAACTGAGGATGGAGTTGGGTTCTAGTCATATGGTAGCAGGTGTGTGTGTGTGTGTGTGTGTGTGTTATGCTAATCTCACTACGGTGTTTACAGGGAGCTTGGAAAATGATTAAGATTTGACACAGCCAGGACTGGAGATATTATTTACAGAGTAGAAGTGCTTACTGCTCTTCTAGAGGATTCAAGTTTGGATCACAACACACACCTGAGGTGGCCCATTATAGTCTGTAACTCTGGCTTCAGGGAATCCAAAACCTTCTGGCCTTCAACGGTGCTCACACACAAACACGTAATTTAGAAATGAATCAAATTTTAGCCGGTGTGGTGGTGCACGCCTTTAATCCCAGCACTCGGGAGGAAGAGACAGGTGGATTTCTATGAGTTTAAGGTCAGCTTCGTCTATAAAGTGAGTCCCAGGATAGCAGGAGCTATACAGAAACCCTGTCTCAAAAAAAAAAGCAAGCAAACAAACAAAAATCTTAAAAAGAGCTTTGATTTGATATAGTGACTTATAAAAGAGGAATGGAGCAGGGCACACATATGTAAGTGCACCCTCCCTGGTGTTGCCACATGGGATACCAGCCTTTGATCTTGGACCAGAACCATGAGTCAAAATTTACTTCCCTTTCTTTATAGTGTACTCACTCCACAGCATTGTGCTGTTAGCTTAATGCATTATGTGGCACTATGCTATTGCTCTTAGCAACAAAAACAAAGACACCTGCCGCCAGTCAAGCTCTAAGATCTTGCCACAGCTCCTATCCCTTTTGGGTTCAGCTTGGTCTTGCCCTACTCATGCATGCACATTCCAGGGTTGTGCAAGAACCAAGGGCTAGAAATCCAGACGCCACTGCTGGTCAGCTCACATGGTCTACACAGCTTAGGGATTGACCTTACTGGGGCAATAGGGGATGAAAAAATGAAAAGTTGGGATTGGGTAAGTTGTGCACTGTGATGGAGATGCACCAACAGCCAGGAAACTCAATGAGTTTATTATGTTCAGCTGCACGAGGAGGCAGGCTAGCTAATTGCAGTAGCTAGCTGTCCTCTGTAGGGAAGCAGTCTCAGGCTGCAGTCATCTGGAGGAGGAAGCTGTCTGTGATTGATGCTCTACTCACTATCAACAGCAGTATCCCAACCAGGAAAGGCCTTCCCATTCCCCTGACCTGGATCTGAGGCATCAGAGTCCTTGATGTAGAGGTGCTCTTGTCATAAATGCCCACTTATACAAGGTACACTTGCAGCCAGGCAGTGGTGGCCCACACCTGGGAGGTAGAGACAGGTAGATCTCTGAGTTTAAGACCAGTCTGGTCTACAAAGCAAGTTCCAGGACAGTCAGAGAGGCATGGAGAGATCCTGTCCCCAAAACCAACCAACCAACCAACAAACAAGCAAAAAGAAAACCCCAAAACAGACAAACAAAAAAACCAAGGTACACTTATTCTCCAGATGATCATAGACTGAGTTCTTTTAAACCGTGAGCCACATAAACCTTTCCAGTGTTTTATGTTATTTGTCTCAGAAGTTTGTTTACAGTGACAGAAAATTGATTGACATAAAAACCTTTTATGGTTCATGTGTGATGGGCCTTCTTTCATTTCATTTATAGATTTTTAATTCTACATGGAACTTTATGACACCCCCCACCCCCAGCATGCTGAACATCTTCACCAAGTCCATCCTCAGCAAGCTTCTCTTATCTTTTTGCTTCCTCTCAGAGACAACCACTCTTCTGGTGTGTATGTGTGAGTGTGTGTGTGCATGTGTGTGAGAGTATGTGTATGTGTGTGTGCAAGAGTATGTGCATGTGTGTGCATGTGCAAGTGTATGAGTGTGTGTGTGAATGAGAGTGTGTGCATGTATGTGTGTGAGTGTGTGATTGTGTGTGTGTGTGAGAGAGAGAGAGATTTTCTTGCCTTGGGAACATATATTTATAGTTCTCCTGATACACATGTATGGTTAACAATATGTTGTTTAAATTTTTCTTGTTATAAAAAGTGCATTCCAGAAATCCCAGACTCGCTTTTTCCCTTTCAACGTATGTTCATAAAATTCATCCATGGAGTTGAAGTTTATTGACTTTAACTCATGTAAAATAACCATCTGTGTATATTCCACAATTTACTTGCTGGTTCTCCTGTGGGTAGGCATGTAGGTTACTTCTGACACCATTCTGTCGGGTTCGTGCTTACGGTGGAAATGGCTTGGTTTTCAGCTTATTCGAAGTTCAATTTATAACATAAAGCAGAACTGATTAGAGATCACACTGAATGATTGATCCAGGAAATCCAGGCTGTCAAATCTCCAGTTAACACTGATTTGCATTTTCCTGTTGCAAGTGAGACTGAACCTCTCTTTGCTTGTCTGGTCAGCCGTATGCATTTCCCTGCTTTAAAGCTGGCCCCTTGCCCCTTGTCCTTCTTCCTTCCTTCCTTTTTTTTTCTTTTTTTCAGTTTTCCAGACAGGGTTTCTCTGTGTAACAACACTGGCTGTCCTGAAACTGACTCTGTAGACCAGGCTGGCCTTGTACTCACAGTGCTGGGATTAAAGGCGCACACCACTACCACCCAGCTTTTTGTCCATGTTTCTAATGATTTGTTTGCTTTTCCTTTTTGATTTTTAAAGTTCTCTCTCTCCCCTCATCCCTCCAACTCCCATGCATGTTCTAAACATTTCTTGTCTATAGTCTGTTAACCTTCGAAATGTCTTTTGATAAAAGCTCTTAATTTTCTCCAGTAGTTTCGCAAATCAACTTCATTAAGAACGACTTCAGTGACTCAGTGATCACCTGTATTCCCCTGCTGTTGGAGGAAACAGCCATAAGGAAACTTAGGGATTATCGTCAGGCACCTTGTAGCCAGAAAAGACAGTTGGCCTAGGGGTCTAGGGACCAATGTGAATAGGTGGGCCTGTGATTATGCCACACAAAAGCAGTCAAGAGGTGAATCCCTGTTACCCCCTCATGGGGGCCATCACTACAGACACAAGGACCAAAGAGGGAAAGAACAGTGATAAAAGATGTCCCCCACTTCTGTGATGATTGCAGAAGAGGGGTGGAAAGAGCCACAGGAACAGGGAGTTCTCTATCAGGGTCAACCTCCCAGGAATGTCAGAAGCTACACCCATAAAATCTCACCAACGTAAACATGAGCTCAACAAGGATGACACCAACAGGTGAGCTAACGTGGGCAGAGTGGCTGGGGGGGTGGGGCTCACAAGGCTGCAACCCTAGACAAAGCACTGTAGGCAGCTAAGGGATGCTGAGAATGGGAGACACAGTCTTCCCCCGGGGAAGAGCACACCAATTGGTCTTCCAATACCAAATGGTCAGTCTTGAAAACATACATAATAATAACATTATACCGACTCACCAGGTTGTATTTACACGTATTTAGGAATACATACACATGTGGGCACGCCCCCTCCCGACCCAAGTAACAACAATTAATGAACAAGGAAGTCCTAAATTTGAAAGAGAATAAGGACAGAGATATGGGAGGATTTGGAGGGAGGAAAGGGAAGGGGAAATGATGTTATTATAATCTCAAACAACAAGATCCTTTTAAAAGAGACTCTTTATATGCTAAGATGTAAATCTTCACTAAGCATATTGTAAATCCGCCCTGGATTTGGCTGATGCAGAAGATGGCTGAGGAGAATAGAAGTGAATGAGAAAGGGAGCCCTTCCCTGTCATTCAAATAATCTCAGGGACTCTACTTTCTCTCCCAGCGACTGCCTTCTTTTAGAGCCCCATGGTGTCCTTCCTGCTTACTATGCAGCCCAGCCAGCTACTTAGCAAGCATGAATACTTATTGTTGTAGAAGATGCATTACGTGTAAGTGATCACTTCCCCCTCAAAATGGTTTGGTTTTGTAAGTTGCCTGTAGATTCCCTGGTTTTAAGATAGTGGAAATAGGTACCCAGTTTTTCAAGTTGTATCACACGACCAGTGCGCAGCTCCAATCAGTAAGCCTCAGCATGCTCACACAGTTTGAGTATTTGGTCCACGACATTGTGCCACGTGAGAGGTGCTCATTTATGACACAATGATTTTGTGTAGACAAACACCTACATAACCTGGGGTAGTGAGGGAAGTGCTCAAGGTGACATGATGCCCTTGTCACTGCCCTATACTGATTCAAATGCCCAGCAATACATGAACTCTTAAACTTCATCTTCTTGACACAACTCCTTCCCTGACTAGCAAATTCCTTCTCTCCCAGAAGCCTGCTCACTTGTGACTGTAGCCATTGGGTTGCCCACCAGGGTTAAGTTTGAAGGGCACCCTCCTCCCGCAATGCCTCCCTCTCAGCTTTCAAGACTTTCCACCTTGAAGGCCAGGCCAACAGGACACTTCCCCAAGAAGGACACTTTTAAGTCCCTCATCCTCCTCTGCTCCCTTCTCTTTCTCTTGTGAGATCACTGTCCATCTCCCCTTCTCACTCCCATTGGAAAGGACACTTTCTGGAGCAGGAACCTTGTCTTTCTTACTCACTTGTGGGTCTCTAGATTTTTCAGCTAGGGCCTGATGCAGAAAGCTGGCTCCAGTTTGGTATTATGAAAATTCCTACAGCCATAAAATGGGGAGAGATAATGGGGAGAATTACAGAAAATCACACTGGCAAAATGTTTACCAATGTGACCAGCACTCAGGAAGTGCTCAGCAAATATTGTCAACAAGAGTCACAGCTCAGGAGTTAGCAACAGGTTTCACTGCACTGCGTGGTCCTCTCTAAAATGTGGTTTCAGAAAAGTCAGCAGTAAAAGACATGAGCATGAAATGAAGGTCCTTAGAGCAAATTGCTACTGACCAAGGCTGCGGCCATGGCAACAAATCCCCAAAGTTCTGGCCAGCAGTCTGGGTAGTCCAGTCATGTTCTAGGATAGCCCACTTTGAAGAAATGTGAAACAGAACACCAAGAGAAAGACAGTTACCAGTGGTCCCAGCAGAGTCACAAAGCAAACGTGGACACCGAAGAACTCACAGAGCTGTTAACCTGCTCAGGAGTCTAGCCTCTCGAACACGGGTCACGCTGACTCATGTGGGTAAAGCTCACAGGTGTAAGTGACATGTGGAAAGTACATGCCATGCCCCATGCCTAACATCTTCTGACGGCTTAGTGTTGCGTCACGGGTAGGCCGGTTCTTCACCATGACCCTCAGATCCTGGTGAACTGGCCCTGCCCTGTTCCCTGGGCTCATCCTGACCTCATACATGGCTTACTGCCTGGAGCGTGCTTCCTCCGGGTCTTTGTACAGCTGCTCCTAGCTCCCCACTCTCGTCCTTAGCATCATTTTCTTAGGTGACTTCCAGGCAGCCAGTCCCAAGAGTTCTGAGTGTGTGCATTCCATATGTACTCTGTCCTGTTTCCTCTGCTCTTGTCCTTAAAACAAAATAACACACACACACAAAGGGAAAAAGCCCTGTCCTACAGTTCTCGTTTCTATTTCTCTGACTCCAGGGGAATTATCTGTGGGCCATACCTACTTCTCCAGCACCAAAAACAAGGTCTGGCATGTTCAAAAGCTTCAAGACTTGTGATTCCAACACATCCTGCTGATTCCACCACGAAATGAAAGTTTTGTCAAGTTGAAACTCCTCCAACCTTCGGAACCTCGAGGCTTAGTCAACACACCTAACCACATTCTGGATTTGACACTAGCCCACAGCTGGGCACTCTGGATGCACACGCTCGCCCACAGTGGGTAGAATCACACAAACACAAAGCCTAGTTTCTAATGATATGTGGGAAAGCTTGTGTAATGTATTGAATCCCTGTCTCCAAGTACACAGGCAGCTGGAGTACCTTCAGAGTAATCCTATGGCAGCGAGTGGTAGCTGCTGTCACATTCGCTCAAAGGAGAGGCTCACATCCTGTGTTGCTAGAATAGGGAAAAGATCCAAGATGAAAGTAGGGGCTGGAGAGATGACTGGATGGGTAAGGGCGCTTGCTGTCTCAGAGGAACCAAATTCAGTTCCCAGCACCCACACTGGGTAGATCACAACCGCCTGTATCTCCAGCTCCAGGGACCAGATGCCTTCTTCTGGCCTCTGCAGGTACCTCTATACATGTGGCATGCAAATAATTATTATTTGTTGGTAGGGGGTTGCCTGCAAGGATGTATGTTCCCCATGTGTTTGCATGGTACCTATAGAAGCCCAAAGAGGGTGTCAGATCCCCTGAAAATGGACTTACAGATGGTTGTGCATCAGCATCATGGCTACTGGGAATCAAATCCAGGTCCTCTGAAAGAATAGTCTGTGCTCTTAACCACTGAACCATTTCTCCAGCTCCCAAATCAAACTTAATACACATATAATACATGCATGTATGCATACATACATACAAAGTATCCTTACTTCTGAGGGCCTACAGCTGTCATACCACCATAAAATGCAAACGATGGAAATGGAACTTTTCCTAAGACCTGGGTAAGTCACAGTTGTGTTGAGCAAACATTAGATAGGGAGCAGGCTCTGCTTCTGGATGCTCGTGGATTCTTGCCTGGGGCCTTGGCCACCAGTCCTGCAGTGTGAGGTCACGCCCAGAGCATTGAAGTACTTAAATTCCAACAGCAGTAGTAAGATGGCCAGGGAATGTGGGTGTGCTGACTTTCTCCTATCCTGGGAGGTGGTCGCAGTGGAGGAATAAGATAGCAATAAACAGGACAACCAGGAGTAGGCATTTAGCTGGGATGATGGCAGAGCTGTGCAACAGGGGGCCAAGGCAGGGCTAAGAGGAGTCTGGGAAATCCCTGGATCTACAAGCTGCAGGCTTTGAGTCTTCTGTCACTTAGCCTCATAGGAAGAACACACACACACACATTTATACAGTTCCACAGTGTGATGAAGACAGCACATGGCCTTCCTTTAAGAGAGGCAATCCAGCAGGGCAGTGGTGGCGCACGCCTTTAATCCCAGCACTCAGGAGGCAGAGGCAGGTGGATCTCTGTGAGTTCGAGTCCAGCCTGGTCTACAAGAGCTAGCTCCAGGACAGGCTCCAAAGCCACAGAGAAACCCTGTTTTGAAAAACCCAAAAAAATAATCCTGAATTTTCTCTGGGAAAAAAAAAGAACCCCCCCCAAAAAAGAGAGGCAACCCTCCCCGGCATTGAGACCCTATTTGTCTCAGGGGGCGGGTACCATTCCCAGCAAGGCACAGAGTGCATGGTGCTTTAAACCACATAGCCACTGTTTCCAGAGTTGGTTTCCACAAAGCCAGTCACATGGCAGGGTAGTGAGGGCACCGGTTGGAACCAGTGACCAATGGTTCTGTGGTTAGAACTGACCCAAGGAGGAAACTTTGTCCTCCCCTGATTAATGACTTTCATCTCTGCCATGTGGTGGCATGTGCTGTTTTTCTAGATGGTTGTAACATGTAGTGAAGAGTCAAAGCCAAATAACTATGGCTTCTCCTGCACACAGACTTAAGGCCTAGGTTGAATGCCAGACGCTTATTCTTTGTGAGTTTGTCCAAGAGATGAGCAAACTTTTGATGAGTCCACAGGAGACTCACCTGCTGACTAATTTACTAGAGCATTGTTGGGGACAGCAGCTGAGGAAATCAGGGTTTGATTTCCCAGGACACACTGGTGAGGGAGCCAGGCAATTATGCCTCCACTGCTGGGTCCTGTACACCCTACCCAAGAGCCCCCACAGATCTGAGCTATCGGTTGTTTTCCCAGGTGCGAGGGTATCTTTAGCAAGTGTTCCTAGGAAACCATCACTTACCTTCTTCCTGCACCCACGTAGGATGCCAGAGACAGTTCATGGGATGGAGGCTGTCAAAGCCAAGCCAGCACAGAGTCCCTGCCGATGTCCCCCTTTTCATGCGACTCAGTGGGGTAGAGAGGCTGGGTTGCCACTGGGAGTCCTGCACTTGTTTGCCTTATTGTCCCTACCCCACCGGGTGTGTGCCACAGGTACCAGCCCAGCTTTGGATGATAGGGCATTGGGGAACAGCTGAAAGACTCGTCTCCAGAGTGACCACGATGAGGGACTTTCCATTGCCAACGTTATTTCTTCTAATTGCCCATGGCACCCAGGACACTGACTCTGACAGAGGATATTGAGGTTTCCAGAAATAAAGTAGCTTGTATCGTCACATAGTTCATCAGGGCTGTGCTCTGTTATGGTGGGAGAAGAATAGGGTGAAGAGGGGGAGGGAGAGGAAGAAGAGATGGAGGAGAAGGAGGAGGAGGAGGAGACACAAGAAGAAATGACGGAGCTTCCAGCAAATGACCATGGGCAGCAAGCATGGTGCTGGGGAGGAAGCAGCAGCTGAGGATACTGTATTAGTTCCCTATTGCTGCTGTAACAATGACCACACAGACTAAGACAAGACAAACATGTTCTGTTCTCATAGGCAGGAGAGCAGGTATTGGAAACTTACAGGACTGAGATCAAAATGCGGGCGGGCATGGCTCCTTTTGGAGCCTCCCAGGGACAATGTATTTCTATGACTTCATTTCAGCTCCTCCTGGGGCTTGGGCTATGTGACCTCTAGCCCATCCTCCATACTGATCCCCTTGTGTCACCTTAGCCTCCTCCACTCTGACTGGATCCTCTCACATCACTCTGAGCAACATTGGTTCACCCAGGTTACCTGAGGTGACCAGTATGCAGGTCTCAAGGCCTCTCAAGGTCTTTGCCATCATCCTACTATATAGTCTCTCCTGTTCATATCAGGTGGCAGACACAGGCTCTGGAGTCACAGATGTGGGAGACTGATACGCGGCTGTCATAGATGTAGAAGGATGGAGAGGACAGGAGACCGAGGGGGACGTGAGGGTGGAGATAAATAGAGGAAAGTGGGCAGTAGAGAGGACCGTGCTGGCCTTCACCTCCAGCTTCTGCTCAGTGGGGGCGCGCTGCTTGGAGGATTTCAGGACTCCCTACCTAGGCGCTTGGCTGCTTCTGCCTTTGGACTCCAGGGGTTCCCCCGGGCTCCCATTTGGAAGCACCCTTTCTCTCTTAGTGCCTTCCTGTCTCCTCCCTGGATTAATGCAGTACAGCTTGAGCCTGCTAGATGCCTGCTGGCCACCTCACTCGGCTCACTCCCTACCCAGCTCCACTGTCACTTCCAATCTCTTCAGTATTCCGCATCCTGCCAGGTCCAGCCCAGCTGCCCAGTGCTGGCCTGGCTGTTGGACACTGCTGCCCAGTCCTGGGTTGAGCTCAGTCCTTGGGGGAGTGGATCTCTTAGACTCCAAAATCAATGGTTCAGTAGCTCCTCTTGGTCCATGGCCCTGGAGATTTTTGCAAACCAGCAGCTTGGCACTGTACCCTCCCTGTCATTGTCACCACTTCCTCCTAGTCATAAGGGAGTCGCTGTATTACCCACCAGTAGTCCCTCAGGAGACCACCTTTTTTTATAAAGAAGGGACTGGATTTCATGCATATTGCTGGCTGTGTTACCTATACCAGGTTACTTGTAGATGGGACCTCATATTCTCAGGGGAGAAGCCAAGTTTGTTATCCCTGTACTACCATTGAGAAAATCAAGGTAGAGAGGGGATATACATACTTCAAGAACTTGTAGCATCCTCTCTCCCTTGCTATCTATCATCTATCTATCTATGTATCTATGTATCTATGTATCTATGTATCTATGTATCTATCTATCTATCTATCTATCTATCTATCTATCTATCAACCATCTATCTGTCTGTCTATATCTATCTATCTATCTATCTATCTATCTAGCATCTATCTAGCATCTATCTATCTATCATCTATCTACCTATCATCTATCTATCTATCTTCCTATCTATCTATCTATCTATCTATCTATCTATCTATCTATCTATCTATCTATCTACCATCTATCTACCACCCCAGTATCTGGACACCTTACACAGCCTGACTCTAGGAATAGTGAAGGGTTAGTTGTGTGTGCCCCAAATAGTCCAAATCCACGCACCTGTGACTGGCTTTGTTGGGAAACAGTGTCTTGGCAGACATAATCAAGCTGAGGAGGTGGAACATCAAGGTGACCCTAATCCAGCAACTGGTGTCCTTAGAAGAGATGCAGATGCAGATGGAGGAAAGTCATGCAGAGAGCACTGGAAACCCGAGAGCTGCTTCTGCAAGCCAAGGGGCCAGCACTTCCCAGCAACCACCAGAGGCTGGACCAGGAGGCAGATCTCCTTTGGGCTGTGTTTCAGTCCTCTGCCCTCGGGCTCTGAGAGGACAGATTTCATTGTTTTAAGTCTCCCATTTCTGGTAATTTGTTACACAGCCCTAGTAAACCGATGCAGATGATAGTTAACCCTTGCTACGGTGGTTGAATGGAGCGGCGAGGACAGACTGAAACTCCAAGCCTGGACACAGGGAAGCACACTGCTGACATACCCACAGCCCTCTGATGGCCGCTCTGTAATCTAAAGTCAGGATCAGTAAGCCCTGAGACCTTTACCCTCCTCAGTCACGAGGCCTCAAGCCTGATGAAGCACTGAAGGACTAAGGCTCACCCTAAAATGACAGTCCCGAATCTCATCCCGGATGATGCTCAGGGCTTGCTTCACCTTTAATCTGACTTTCCGATTGGCTGGGGAAGAAGACTTTTTACTACACTCCCACCAACACAAGGAGCGAGTCCAGTTCTCACCTGATAGCTTGACATAGAGAGGGACGGGTAAGACGGGGAGCTAAGGGGGTGCAGCTGTGGGGGAGGGAAGCTACCCTCCCCACACGTGCCACAGAAGCACAGTCTTCCTGACACAGGGCATCAGTGAGCCCTACCCTGCGTTCATCCCACCCAGGTCTCTAGCCCTGGAATCCTGTCCCTCCTCCCAGCATCTCTCTGTGTTAGAGAAGTCAGGGAACATCCCTCATCCACCTACTTCCCCACCATTTAATAGTCTGGAAAGGTGTTGTCTACCTGAACACAGCTCTGTTTCCCATCTCCCTGACTTTTGGAACACACTGTGTTAAGTCAGAAAGCAGCCACGGGCAGGAGATAGGCTGTCAAGGAGTAGATAGCGGGCCTGAGGAAGGGTGGGCAGACAGGGGCCAGAGAAAGCCAGTGCACATCGAGCATGGTGTATGACTCTGGGGATTAAAGTCTGTCCATCCCCATTGCTCTTCATTAAACAATCATGTATGACCATTACGACAGGTGCAGAAACCAACCTCAGAGAGGTAAAGTTTCCTACACAGGCAGTGGCCACTGGCTCTCAGTGATTGTTCTAAGATTTGAACCTGGTCCTGCTGGCCCCTGAGTCCCAGGCTCTTCCCTGCTCTAAAGCTCCACTGGTTCCCAGACCACGCCCTCCCCCACAGGAATCCAATCTGCAATCAAGAGTGTAATGCCATTGGCAAGAAGTTTGGTGGGCCATTCCTTCCTAGCTAGCACTCAGTTGGCTCGCAAGAACCATTGGCGCCATTGGCAACAGCTGTTTCCCCAGCCTCTATATTTCAGAGGAGAGATTGGAGCCACATGTTGGAGGCCACAGGCTGAGTGTTAGCAGGCCATGTTATATAAACAGCAGGAGGCAGAACAGGTCGTTGGGATCCATCTTCTGTCCTGAGTTGAACCAGGCTCCAGTCCCCCTCCTCCAGTTTTAGCTCCAGCCTGCTAAACTGGTTAGCTGGAGAGGGTTAAGGCAGAAACAACAGGTGCAAAGATCAGGGAGACAGGTTGTCCTGGCATCACGGCTCTGGACGAAGGTGGCTCGCTGAGAGTTTGGGAGAGGCTGGTCTCCAATGAGCATCATCAACTGCAGATGGAATCAGGAGCCTTGCCCCTGTTTAGCCCTTTGATGGGAGGAAAACATCTTCCCTTGTGGGCCTCAGTGTCCCTTTCTGAAACAGAGGGGCCCCAACCATGTGCTCTCCTCCAACCCTAAGTCCTTGGGTCTGAAGCCCCAGCTGGCTTCTCTAGCTCTAGCAGAGGCCAAGTAAGAAGGGCAGTCCCTAGAGGCACAGCTGAGGGAGGGGAAGAGGCAGAGAGGCCGCCACCACCACACCTGCAGGGTTCAGGTTTCTAAGCCAAGGCAGCCCACGTGTGTTTCCGATTTTCTTTCAAGTCTGCCTCCTGGACTGAGGCCACAGTCACTTTGCAAGCATCTCACCCAACATCTGGGTGGGGGAGCAGGGTAGCTAGAAGCTGAACCTTGGAGCTAGGAATCCTTTCAGGATCTGGTTAGGGTCGGCCATCAGTGGTTGAGTGAGGGGAGGCAGGAAGCTGGACTTTGGCTAGGCCCAGAAGTGCTAGTCAACAGCTATGGTGTGATATGGGGACTGGCCAGCGTCTTCTCTCTGTGAAAGGCACATGGAATCGGACACTCAGGCCTCTCCCCATGACTCTGCCTCTTGCTGACCTAGCGAGTGGTCATTAGACCTCTCTAGCCTCAGTGGTCTGGCCTGTGAAATAGAGCCTTGATGTCTATCTGATCTTATTTTATCGTATATCAATAAAATAAGTTCAGAAGGGCTCAGTGCAGATGGCCAGGCTGCCCTGAGGGGGTGTGCGGTAAGAGTTAAATAGCTCCATACAGGGAGCGATGGCTCCTGGACCACCTTCTAGGCCTATCTGTGTAACTCTTCAATCAGCTTTAGACATACCGCAACACTCCCATCACAGGGATCTACCTCAGCCCCCACCATCCCCAAGGCCTGTTCACACACACACGCACACGCACACATTCTTCCTTTCACACTCCGAAATGGTAGA
The DNA here is from genome assembly GCA_004026605.1 of Ondatra zibethicus. Lineage (NCBI taxonomy): Eukaryota > Metazoa > Chordata > Mammalia > Rodentia > Cricetidae > Ondatra > Ondatra zibethicus. The sequence continues at coordinate 103,803 of PVIU01005931.1, forward strand.
GTCCCCTGGTTCATGATACATTCAGACCTGAGCCCAGCTCTGCACCAAGGTGGAGTTCCCTGCCACAGCCATCCTGAATAAAATCTCATACTGTTCTAATGACTGCCTTGCTTTGGGGTCTGTTGACAGAGGGCAGGTAGCCTGTATCGTTGAGGTTAGCAGCTACAGGCTTCCAACTCACAACCTGCTTAAAAAGATACGGAGGCCCTGCCTAGGCCTACACTTCTTGACGGGTTGTCATCCCGCATCTTCTGAGAGGCTCCTCGGGACAGCCTGCTTCTGAGATGTGGAGGGCTTGACAGAGTTCCTTCTATTCTCCCAGTCTGGGGCTGCTGCTCTGGCAGGGACAGGCCTGCCTCCCAGGTCCTAGGTCTCACGTTCTAGACCTTCCTAAGGTCCTGGAGTCCATTGAGAATGAGATGGAAATTCTGGGGTTCAGAATTCCTGGGAAAAGAAACCCCTGAATCTCTGTCCATGCCTCTTTCCTGTGGCCCCTAAATTATGAAGAGAGATTTGAACTCAAATTCCTGCCAGGAAAGCCAGTCCTCAGACTGGGGATCCTGGCCAAGCCCTGCTCAAGGACCTTGGCTAGCCACTGGACTCTGGCAAAAGGGGTGAGGAACTTTGATGGCCTTGTCGCAGGCACTGCCTGCAGAGATAGCCTTCCCTTTCCTAGACACCAGACGACACCATCGTTTCTATGTATCAGAGATGGAGGATTCACAGGCTGCTGCTCAGTTAGCAACGGGGGAAACCAAATCTGAGGAACATTCTGGTCTCAGGCCCCTTCCTAGCTCATCCCCAGGCTTTGGTAGTAGTCTCTGGGCTTAGAGCAGAGAACCTTGCTGGTGGACAGTCAGCTGGCCGGGCTCTGCAGAGGAAGGGGAGCCCCATCTACTCCCACACCTCGGCATTTGTTAGCAGCTGACAAAAGAGGCAACTCAGGAGGCCCAGCTTTCTGGCTTGCCCGTAAGCTGGAGAACAGACGGCCAATTCATCTCATCAAGCTTGGCACCTCAGACAAAAGAAATAATATGTGTTTGGCTCCCTAATCTGTTCCTCAGGTTCCCAGGCAGGTGACTGGAAAATGTGATGACAAGAAGCGTCGGGCTAGCCTCTCAGGACACTCCACAGGCTGGCCTGCCATTGTTCCACCCCCTCCCCACACCATCGTGTCTTCCCCTCTTCTCCTTCTTCCTGGGGCTTTCCTGCAGCAGCTGAGGGGTCCCCAGAGCCAGACTCCAGGGAGGCGGGTTAAAGACCTACTCAGAAAATCTGAGAACTCATGTTCTCTCAATAGCATGCCTCCTCTCAAGGTAGACGGGCATCCATACCCTGCCAGGCATGAGCTAGCAGACCAAGGCTGACCACAGTAGCCATAGGCTGAGCATCCCCTGGGTTCAGGTGTCTGCCTGTACAGGCCCAGATACCAGGTCTCAGCAAGCTGGGGCAGCCTGAGGTCTGAGTTTGGTTCCATAGCTCTCCAGCGTCAAATCCTCTCAGGGTCTCTGGGGTGCTGAGGATGGCAACTGAGCATGGAGAAGTCTGTATGATTTTCCTTCAGTGTTGCAGCCTGAGGAGGCAGGGGTCTCAGTGTCAGCTCTGGAGGTGATTTGTCACTCAGTACCCACTGTGTGCCTGGCACGTTAGATGGCTCCACTTGGCTTCTCTTAATGGGCTATGCCTTATATGTGCCACAGACCGGGTGCTACGGATAGCTAGTCAGAAGGAAACGCTGCAGTCACACACCAACAGAGCCAAGCTGCGGCTCTTCCCACTGCTTCAGTGTTTCTCTCTCCCCCTCCCCCTTCAGCCCCAGCCCCAGCCCCAGCCCCAGGGAGGGTGTTAATGAGGTCCATGCAGGGAGAGGCAGGGTGACGAGCTGCTGGCCACAGGTGCCAGCAGGTCTTTTGCGATGGCCAGACTGGGCCTGGCGCCACTCTGCCCCACGTGTGATGGTGGTTGATACCCCTCTGGGGTGGGGTGGGGGCCCCTGCACGTGTCCGGGGCCTGCCAAGACTACACCCTTGGAGACCCAAAGTCTGTCCCAGGCATGGTTGGCAGGCATGGGAAGCTTCAGATGCCTGTGGAAGGTAGTTGGGCACCACAAGGCCTCAGAAGGCTTTTGCCTTCTGGTACCTGACTGACTGTATCTGCGAGTTTTACTCTTTGTCTCCCAGTGACTCAGGGGTCAAAGAGTTTGTAGGCTGATGATAAAAGCCAGAATGGGTACCCCAGAAACACAGTTTTATTCCAAATTTCCATATATGGTTCTGGGAGTGTCATTTGCCCACCCTGCTAGGGATACCTGCTGCACCACCGTTCAAGGCCATCTGAACTCCTTAGGCCTTGGTGTCTGTGCCATCAAGGCTAGCGAAAGCTGCAAAAGGCAAAAGCCATCCCTGCTTTGTCCCCATAGGCACCACTTGAGAAGAGTTCCAGCCGTCACAGAAAGGGACTTATAGAGGGAAACAATTACAGCAGGAAAGGCTTCCTCGCCAGCCCTGCTGGCTTGGCCTCTGCTTCTCCCTACCTCTCTAGGTCCTCTAGCCCTTCTAGACTTGGGCCACTTTCAGACTCAGCTCCTTCTTGTGCCAGCCTTGCCTTCAATTCCTGCTCAGGATACCTGATTCAGAAACGTAAGGTTGCCCGGATCTACAGGAAAACCCCAGGAAGTGACTGAGTTTTAGAAAATGCCTCACCACTATCACCACGTTGATTGCATCAGCACCCATATTATTAGCACCATCAATCCACTACTGTCAGTCATACCACCACTGCAACAGATGCTGTCGTTACCATCGTCACACCTAAGCCACCGCCTCTGCCTACATCACCAGGTACCGATACCACCATTACCACCACTGCTATTGAGACTGCTGTTACTATCATCTCCACCTAAACCACCACCACTACCTATACCATCACCTTCATTACCACCTATGTTAATACCACCATCAATATCACCACCATTACCACCACCAAAATCACCACTACCATTGCCATAGCCTCTGCCGCCATCAATACTACCATTACCATCATTACCAGCTAAGCTACCTCCACCAGCACCTGTTTCACTACCACTACTCTCACTCCCAACATAACCTGTATCACTATCACTACTCTCCCTCCCAACATACCTATGTTACTTCCATCATCAGTCCAACCACCATTACCACAACCATCAACACTGCTACCAATACCACCAACAACAACACTACCACCAATACCAACAACAACACTACCATCATCACCATCACCACCAACACTACCATCATCACCACCATCAACACTACAACCAATACCACCACCATCAACACTACAATCAATACCACCACCATCAACACTACCACCATCACCACCAGCACCAACACTATCACCATCACCACCACCATCAACACTACCACCATCACCACCAGCACCAACACTA
>PVIU01005932.1:0-16334 GCA_004026605.1 Ondatra zibethicus
CTGGACATGAATGTTCCTTACAGCATTGATCATTCAGGAAACAACACATCACATGAGTGGAAAAACAATTCACAACACAGGGTTATACGAAAGGAGAAAAGAAGAGTGAATAGGGCAAGGGTTACTGTTTGGATAGAAATTTCTCTTCACCAAAATAATGTTAATGATTATAAGATCTGAAACTAGAGCCAACTTTGTCACCAACCAACTAAACTAACCAATCCCTGAGGAGAAAATTCTTCTCCCTGGGAAACTCTGCCCCTAAGAAGCCCCATATAAGCCCCTCTGCCTCTTCAGTTGTGGGCTGACCTTTCTCACCCTGGCAGAAGCAGCCACTTTCCTGGACTCCTCCTTCACAAATGAATCTCTTTCTTAAAAGAGTTTTGGGTGAAACTCTTTCTCCATCAGGGAGAAGAACCTTTGCTGAGACATTCTCTTAAGGTAGGCTGAGCCAAATAACCAGAAGAAACAGATTCACTTGCTAAGAAATTTCCTTGGGAGTGGAGTAGAAAACATAATTTTTCACCTCTAGAGCTGTCTCTTCTCAGATCCAGGTATATCCAACATTTCCCAATCAAGGTTTACCAACATTTCCCAATCAAGAAAATCACTAATATCCTCTACAGTTACCAAATGTCTCCTAAGGAAACAGAATGCAATTATTCCTACTTTAACTCATTTTTTGATGCTCAAATGAACTTGCAAAATGGGATGGGATCGTATAGAAAATAATTTATGAGCTAATGGTATTTTATAAGAAGCATGAAAAGGGTACAGACTTTAAAACATATATCTTAAATGACAAAATTTTCAGCTACATTTTTTATTTAAAACAGCACACAAACATAGTGGTGATGATGCTACTGAATATTTTTGGCGATGGAAAAGTTACTACATTGCTCACTCGCGAGCTACAAGAAAACTACTCTAAACCCAAAGGCTGTAAACAAGAACCTTATATAATCACTGACAAATGCAAAGGAGTCTTTGCTAGAATGAGAGAAATAAATTAGTTGTCAGACATACTGTGTGCATTTACCAGCTTAGATGATTCTCAGAAGAGGGCTTACTCCTCCAGTTGACAGCCATTAATAAGAAATTTGGTTTTATCCCAAAAGGTAGGAAAAAATAAAAGAGAATAAGATAAATTATTCCTTTTGGTAGACATTGTAGATCCTTCATATCATTTCATATCCCATCTTGATGTCTCTTGATTCTTTCAAATAACAAAGAGAATTGAACTTTCAGGTTGTTCAGTGAAGATGTTAGAGGTTACTTGGGATGCTGTCAAAGCTAATAGTGTCTTGGATAAAGGGAATGAGCAGCTGGCTGCACTCAGTGTTTTTACATTGCATAAGAAAGGCTGAATTTTATTACTTTTGTGATAAAACCTGAGACAAACTAGTGGAAAAGTAGGACAACTTGCTAGGTAAGAGGCTAATAGGGAAGATATGAGCACTCTGAGTTATTCCTTTGATTGAAAACAATGGTTTATTTGTTTGTTTTTCTGTGTACTTGCATATACTAAAATTATAGTTCAGCCCTACCACAAAGAGTAGATAGATAAGTTTAAAGTTTAATCTCGTTGTATGCATTTCAAAAACAAGAAACCCAAGCATGGGAGAAAAAGAGTTCGGGATTATAATAAAATGGGGAGAAATTTTGAGTGTGTGTGTGTGTGTGTGTGTGTGTGTGTGTGTGTGTGTGTGTGTGTTTGTGAGAGGGTGGAAAAGAGGGAGAGAAAGAGAGAAATATGATTTTAGGTTTCCTTAGATAAATTATTTAAGAAAGGGTCAGAATGAAACCTGTCTACAATTCAGATGAGAAGAGTGAACATGAAGGTTGGTACAATAGAATTATACAACTATAATTAGTAGTTTCTATTTCCTTAGAAGTTTTCCACAGAAATACCATATTCTTCAAATGACTCATAAACAAAGTAAAATGCTGTATGCATATTTATCTTTAGAAGTAGTCTTTAGTAAAAAGTGTTGAGGCACAAAAATACCATTTTATGTTGTAAGAACCACCCAACAAGAGAGAAGAGTTTTCTTCTACTATCTAAGGATTTCTCAAGATTCTTAAAGTAGTCAAAACGATTGATGTGCCATAAAAACTTCTTCACACAAAGGAAATACATTTAATTAAGATTAAACTAGAAAGATAATAGTGTTGACAGAGGTATCTGTCCCTCCTTGTCCCACAGCCATTCAGTCCCAAAGAAACACACAGAGGTCTACATTAATTATAAATAGTATTATTAATCTAAACTATAGTAATTGTCAAACAAGTGAAACAAATTTGATTGATTATTGATTTTGGGATCTATATCTTTCTCTAGTATTTATTAAAAGGTATTTATCCAATATAGAATAATCTACCCCTAATTAATATTGAGCAATGTCTCTTAATGGATGCATTTTATTCACTTAACTAAGAAGTATATTAAGAATGATTACAAGGCACAGTGCTACAGACTAAACTTTGACTACTTATGACCTCCCCAAGTGGTATGGTCGAGCATCCTGGTTGTATACAAAGGTACCAGAAATGAGTGTTGAAAACATTGACCATCAGCATCATATGCTGCACAAATGTCAAAACAGAATAGAAGAGAATCACTTTGGATAAGTAAAGCAGCCAAGACCAGATTCATAGATATTGGACCAGAATAGGTTCATGGGCCCCACTTTATGAGGAACTTTAGGCATACTTTAATGTTCTCTTGTTGCCGTCTAAAAATTTCTAGCATTATTGACACAGACACAGAATATCTATTTCCCAAGACTAATGAGGCAATAAAGTAACCAAGAAAAGGTGTAAATATGTGTGCCAGCCATTGATTGCAGTTTCATGTGTGTACTTGCTCTGGAGGCCTACTAAATCCAGAATCTGGCATGTCCATAATCCACATACATTCAGGGGGATTCAAAATCAGTACAAAGTGAGTCTGTGTGTGAGACCTGTGACATAATGTGAATGAAAGAAACAAAAGACCATACTTTTATCCACAGAGGAGCACCAAGTATGTGAAGAAATTACACTGTTTTTGTAGATTTTTCTATGAAAAAATTCTCCAAACTCAATTATATTGTCATAAAGATAGGTCTGTGAACACACTAAGAATTTTGCAACAGTTGTGCATTTGCAAATTTGTTGTTATTTTAATAGCTTTAATAGTGAATCTATAGACAGCCCACAACTTCATATAGGCTATTCACCTGTCATGTCCACCAGTTAGTGAAAAAGAATTTCAGTGTAATTAAAATTTGAAATTGTCTTTTATGTTCCATTTTCACCAATGTTGTTACATTTAGTTAAATGCATACGATCATTAATGTAGATCAGAACTATATAAATAAAAGATGTTTGGCCTAGTTAAAAAGCAAAAAAAAAGAATTTTGCAATATCTAAACAAATGATAGTGTGTGTTTATGTATATGTGTGTTTCATTGAAAATAGTTTTGTATTTTCGAACAGTGTTTTCATCATGTTTTACTGTAAGTGCTTGCACATGTCAAGCCAGGGTTACTATATGACTGGCAAGAAATTAAACCAGGCTTGGGTTGGAGGGGCCACAACAAGACTGAAGCTGTGACAGTTTCATTGAAAGCTATCAGATTTTTATACTTTTATCAGAAAGAGAATATAGTGTTGATTGCCAAAATCAATACACTTGTATTTGCCCAGATACAGTGATGTTTGCAAGTTATATATACAGAGCATGCAAGATTAAGTCTAAAACCAATTATCCTGTCAAGCTTCCATGCTTCTTTAACTTCTAAGGGAACACACAGATAAACACAAAATGTCCTGAATGCTTCACTGCCTGAGAGAGTGCCTTTGTTTCTTAGGAGCAGAAATGCACACAGTGCCCCAGGATCCAGGACTCTATCCTGTAAATCCTGCCAAGCACAGCTCTCCAAGGCAGCTAGGCCAGGCCAACTCCATGGTTCCATGCACTTCACTATGGAAAAGAATGACTATATACCAAGAGAAGCAGGCTATCTTTCAGCACGCACAAGTAACTGAATTTCCAATATGTTTTTCAGTTGTGAGGGTGTTAGTTTCCAGCCAATGGTAAGTAAGAAAACCTAAATTGCACCTGTTCCAATCTGAACCTACTGTCCCAATAGATAGAACCATCTCAATCTATCTGTTCTTCAGTATAGCCAGGTAGAGCAAACCTTTCCAAGAGCCCAAGAACATGGGTGGATCCTGGGTGGTTAAATTATCTTTTATATTATCGAGGTGTGCACATTTGGGACTGCTCTGTGCGTGGAATAAACAAAAACACTTCAATGAATAAAATTTGAGTATTTTAAAAACAGTTGTTAATCATTAATTGAAACATTATTTAAATATTCTACTGCAAATTTACATTTCAAGAAGGCTAAAAACATACTCGTGTAGTTTCTCTCTATTTGTGTGATGTCTATTGTTTGGTCATCTTTGCTGCATTCAGAATTTCTTTGCAGTTTAATTCTCATGGGCAAAAAGCAAAAAGACTCCTGAGAATCTCACTTGGACTTACAATCACTTAAATGAACTATTCACATCAGGCTACCTGGTTTCCTTTCCTAGTAAAATCCATCAATTTTCCATTCCTTGTCAGTTCATCTAACTGAACTTGCTGCTCTGCCTTTTTTTTCTTAGCCCTATACATGCTTTCCAAACTGCTTCTATCTAATCACAGACATTTTCCATCTTCTGGACTGCTAGATTTTGCTGGAGAAAATTACATGATTCTGACAAGTGGGACAGATTTATAGTTTCCAATTTCAGCTGGACCCTTCAAATTGCTTGTCATTCATTGCATTCATTCTTTTGGTTTGCTAGCCATGGTCTATACAAAGCTATAAGCAAAGCCGTCCATTTCACAGCACATAAAAGTTTTTCTGGGTGTCTAGAGAAGCTTTTTGCACAAACAAATTTCTGAATTTATCAGCAGGCTCCTGTTTTTCCTCTTACCTCAGTTTCCACTTGCCCCAATGATCTCCCTCAAAGTGACCTATGGTTGCTCCATGACCAATTGCCATTTTCAAATGCCAACATCATTGCAAGAGAGGCTGTTAAATTTGGTTGTAAGGTACTTCTCTTTTGCATAGTGTCAGTATAAGGAACTATCTTGAAAGAAGTGAAATATAAAGCTTGAGTTTGATTATGTAGTTTTTTACTCTTCAATATAAGATTACAACAATCATTAACATTTCTAAAATACATCAAATCACTTTAAGCATTAAAAATATAATATAATACCTTTAACTGTTTGTAAAAGCAGACTGTTCTTTTGTTCCCAGCCACCCAGGCCGAAATAATCACACAGAAACTATATTAATTGCCAATAGCATAGGCATATTCCTAGTTAACTCTTATATCTTAAATTAACCCATCTCTATTAATCTGTATATCACCATGATGCTGTGGCCTACTAGTAAGGTTCCAGCATTCTGGTGTCTTCCTTCTTCAGCAGCAACATGGTGTTTTCTTGACTCTGCCTACTCTCTCTATTTGTCTCTGTTCAGATTTCCCACCTGGCTTTTCTCTGTTAAGCGCTTGTCCAAAACAGGTTTATGCATCAAACAATAAAAGCAACAAATAGACAGAAGGACATCCAATATCATCTCCCCCTTTCTGTCTTAATTAAAAAGGAAGGTTTTAACTTTAACGTAGTAAAATTACATATAACAAAACAAATATCAAGCAAGAATTACAATTATAATATTTCTTTGTGAGCCTAAAGTTTCATATATAATTTATCTTTTATCATAACTAAGGAAAACTATAACTATCTTTCTTCATTTTTCAAAGACCAAAGAGAGATATAATACTACCTAAGTAAACAGGAAGTATGTTGACAGAGGTTTCTGTCCTACCCTGTCCCACAGCTGTTCAGTCCCCAAAAAACACACAGAGGTCTACCTTAATTATAAACTGGTTAGCCTATTAGTTCAGGTTTTCTAATTAACTCCTACATTTTACATTAACCCATAATTCTTGTCTGTGTTAGCCACATGGCTTGGTACCTTTTATCACTGAGGCATTCTCATCTTGCTTCCTGTGTGTTTGGGTGATGACTGCAAACTGAGCCTTTCCTCTTCCGAGAATTTTCCTATTCTGTTTGCCCTGCCTATACTTCCTGCCTAGCGACTTCCCAATCATTGTTTTATTAGACCAATACAGGTGACAAATCTTTACAGGGTACAAGACCATTGTTCTACAGCAAATGGCACCAGTGTAGACAACTTTAACCACATAAAATGTGAGAGAGCTTACAAAGTAATTCTAGACACAAAAGAGCAGAGTTAAACATGGCTTCTTGATAGTACCATTTTCTCAGGTGGGCTCTGTTTGCAGGAGGCAAGCATGTCTCCTTTAAGAGAGGCTTCTTGACTCACCTTTAGCTGCAAAAGCCTTGCAGTTCTTTTAGGAGGCCCTGCCACCAAACACTTAAATGGTGCTCACGAATAGTTGAGAGTATGCTTCTTGATGGTGACAGGGACCTTGAAACTCTATAGAGTTTTGGCAATAAACATGGCTCCCTCCAGTATTTCCACCATAAAGCTAGACTCTCAGAAAGCTAAGGAATGGAGTAGATCCATACACAGAGAAACTCTGTCTCAAAAAATAATTAAAAATAAAAGAAATAGAGTTTAAAGCCACATAAAGATAGAAAATACACAGAGAATCTGGATATTGTATGTTATTGGTTGTCACTGAAATATATGATGGCTGAATAAGGAGCAACAGCTACTAAAAGATACTTGATTATAAATGCTGCTGGATTTATCCAACATGTATATTTTGAAAATGTCTTGACTTTAAAATTTAAGTCAAAAGATATGTTACTTTGGAGAAGAAGTTTTTTTGTTTCTACAGGAAATGAGGGACTGTGGATTCTTTCTGGGTTAAGAAAAATCAGGTTTGATCAAGGAAGACCCTCGGATGGCCCAGATGATCCAACATTTCAGAGGACCTCTGTTGGAGTTTCCTCTGTGTTCTACATCCAGAACACGCTCAAGACTGTTGACTGAAACAATCAAGCCTCACAGAATATTCCAATCAGGACTTGACCATAATCCTAAATCACCTTCAATCATTCTCTCTCTCTCTCTCTCTCTCTCTCTCTCTCTCTCTCTCTCTCTGTTTAGAGTTTCCACCTGGCCTTATTCTGTCCTGCCATAGGCTGAAACAGTTTCATTATTAACCAATAGCAATAAAATATACACCATACAGATGAGTTCCCTCATTATTTCCTGTTTTGCCCCCCGTGATCTTCCTCAAAGTGACCTATGGAGGTTGTTCCCTGATCCCTGCGTGGAAGGATTGGATGGAGACATCCTATTTAAGGCTGAATGCTCCAAGGGATCTGACTCTCTGTATATTCTCTGGCTGAAGCGTCTCTGTATTTGTTGTCATCTTCTTCAGGATGAAGCATCTCTAATGATGTCTGAACAAGGAGCTGCTCTATTAACGTTGCAGAATTTTATTGGGAGTCATTTTAGTGCTACCTTTCAGGTGTCAGAACTATCTACTATTGTGTTCTTGGTTATCTATGAAGTAGCATTATGAGTTCTATCAGGTGGAATGGGCTTTAAGTCAAATCAGATAATTGTTAAGTTACCCCCACAGGTTTGGTGCCACCATTGGACTCGCATATCTTACAGGCAGGACAACATCATATATCAAAGGGTTTTGGCTGAGTGAGTGTTTTCATTTCTTGTTTGGTAGTATGCAGAGTAACTTCCTATATCAAAGGCACTAAGAAGAAGGGGTGAAAGCTCTGTGTAGGCACCAGCTGGACTACTCAAAATTCAATGAGTTGGGTAGAAGTTGTCTTCAGCAATGCGGCCTTGTTGTTAGTTTGTGGAGAGTAACCTACAGTGCTGACAATAGCCTGGGCAATTTGAAGATTCCTATAGGGCCCACTTGGCCAACAAATCAATTATATGTAACCCAATAATAGTACTGGAAACATCATTTAGTGGCAAAAAAATGTCTATTTTGGGCTCTATTTCCCCATTATTTGACAATTTCATTTGGATTGACTTCATATGTGTATTTTTAAGGAAATTTATTGTATTATATTTTCATGCTACTCCTCAAATGCTACTTAATTTTAGCTATCTTTCTTGGTATTCCCTCACTTATCACCATCTCCCCTCACTTTTCCTCCCTTCTTGATTCTCCTGTTTCAGCCTGTCCCTCATCTATCCATAACTACTTAATCTATTTCCCTTTCCTAAGGAAAATATCTATCTGTACCTCCTAGTCCCTTGCTCTATACATAGCCCCTATGGTCTATGAATTTTAACTTGTTTATCATTTATATGCTATGTTTGTCATTCTGGTCATGGCTTACCTCATTCAGGTTGAGTTTTACAAGTTTCAACCTGTGAATTTCATGATTTGATTTTTTTAATGGCTGAATAATAATTGCCATTATATAAACATAGCATATTGTCTTTATACATTATTCTATTAAGGAATATCTGGGTTGTTTCTTGTTTCTGGGGTTATAAATAGAGCAGCAATGAATATGGTTGAGCAAGTGTCACTATGGTAGAATGAAGCATCCTTTCAGTATTTGCCCAAGAGTTGTATAGCTGGATCTTGAACTAGATCAATTCTAATCTTCCTGAGGAAACACCACACATATTTCCATAGTTACTATACTAGTTTGTACTCTGTCCAGTGATGGATGAATGTTCTCCATACTCTACATTCTCACCAGCATGAGCTGTCATTTGTTTTATTGATCTTAGCCATTCTGACAGGTATAAGATGAAATATCAAAGATATTTTGATTTTCATTTTCCTGATGACTAAGGCCAATAAACATTTCTTTGAGTATTTCTCTGCCACTTGAGTTTCCCTTTTGATAGATCTCTGTTTAAATCTGTACCCCACTTTTTAAATTTAGTTATTTTTCTTGAAATCTAGTGATCCTGAGATATTCACATATTTTTAATATTAGCCCTCTATCAAATCTATAGTTGGTAAAATTATTTTCCCATTCTGTAGGCTGTCACATTATTCCAAATTATGGTGCCTTTTGTTGTGCAGAACCATTTCCATTTTGTAAGTTCACATTTATTAACAGTTAATTTTAGTGCTTTTGCTAACAGTGTTATGTTCAGAAAGTCTTTTCCTGTGCCAATGAATTCAACACTATTTCCCACTCTCTCATCTACTAGGCTTAACTATATAACTCATTTATGTTGAGGTCTTTGATCTACTTGAACTTGTGTTTTCTGCAGGGTGATAAATATAGGTCTGTTTATTTTACATGAAGCTGTCCAGTTTGACTAGCACCATTTGTTGAAGATGCCTTACTTTTTCCAGTGTAAATTTCTGGCTTCTTTATAGAAAATTAGTTACCCCAAACTGTATGGATTTGTGTCTGGGCCTTCAATTCCATTGATAAGAGTGTCTGGTTTTGTGCCAGTACCATAGTGTTTTATTACTATAGGTTTCTAGTACAACTTGAAATTAGGTATGGAAATATCTCTAGCAGGTTTTTATTGGTCAGGAGTGTTCTGGCTGTTGTTTGTTTTTTCTACACAAGCTTCCTTCTTACATCCAGTTGCTTGGAATAGCATTTTCCATCCTTTTACCTTGAGATGATGTCTGGTTTTGTTATTAAGGTATGTTTTTAAGATGCAGAAAAAGAACATATCCTGTTTTCCCATCCATTTTATTAGTGTGTGTCTTTTTATTGGTGATGTTGAGCGATATCAACAGTATTTGTTGATTCCTGTTATTTTTCTGTTGTTGCTTTTGTTCATTGTTGTTGGTGATGGTGTAGGTTGATGGTGTTGGTGATGGTGGTGGTGATGGTGTCACTGTGTGTGTGTGTGTGTGTGTGTGTGTGTGTCACGGTGTTTCTCCTCCTCTCATTTTCTGGTCTAGGATTATTTATTCTTTAGTTTCCTTAGGTGTGTTTAACTTCCTTAGGTTGGAGTTTTCCTTGTAGCCACTTCTGCAGGACTAGATTAGAAGACAGATATTTCTTAAATTTGGTTTTGTCATGGAATATCTTATTTTTTTCTCAATTTGTTGTGATTGAAAAATTTTCTGAGTACAATATTCTAAGAGGGTGTCTGTGGTCTCTTGGAGTATGTAGAAAATTTATTCAGACCTTTCTGGCTTTTAGAACTCCTTTGAGAATTCAGATGTTATTTTAATAGCTCTGCCTCAATACATGACTTGGTTTTGCCCTTGCAGCTTACAATATACTTTCTTTGTTCTGTATATTTATTGTTTTGATTATTATGCACTCAAAGGACTTTCTTTTCTGTTCCAGTCTAGTAGTTATTCTGTGCTTCTTGTACATTGATAGGCATCTCCTTCCTTAAGTTAGTGAAATTTTACTTTATGATTTTGTTTAAACTACTTTCTATATTTCTTTAAACACACACACACACACACACACACACACACACACACACACACACACACCTGAGTCTCTTCTCCCTCTATTCCCATTATTCTTATCTTTTGTCTTTTCATAGTGTCCCAGATTTTCTGGACATTTTGTGCCAGGATTTTCATTATTTTACACCTTTAACAGGCATACCCATTTCTTCTACTGTGTTTTCTGTGCCTGAGATTCTCTCTTCTGTCCCTTGTATTCTGCTGATGAGGCTTGCCTTTGAGGGTTCTGTTCAAGTTCCTATTTTTTATTTCCAGATAGCCTTCACTTTGGGTGTTCTTTGAAGATTTTGTTTCCATTTTTAGGTCTTGAATTGTTTAATTCATTCCCTCCAACTGTTGTTTTGTGCTATCAGAGTTTTATTTAAGGAATTCATTTCTTCTTTAAGTCTATATCATATCCAACAAAGGCTGTTTTAAAATCTTTTTCTTGTGTTTGAGCTATATAGCAGTTCTTAGGACCACTGCAACAGGGTTACTGGGTTCTGTTGGAGTCATATTGTCTTGAGTGTTGTTGATTGCATTTTTGTACTGGTATCTAGGCATTTAGGTTTGTGATGATTGAATTCATTTTTATTATTGATTTTTATTGAGCTCTACATTTTTCTCTGCTAGCCTTCCTGCCTCCCCCCTCCCATTCATCCTTCTTCCATGGTCCCCACGCTCCCAATTCACTTAAGAAATCTTGTCTTTTTCTACTTCCCATGTAGATGAGATCTATGTATGTCTATCTTAGGGTCCTCATTGTTGTCTAGGTTCTCTGGGATTGTGATTTGTGGGCTGGTTTTCTTTGTGTTGTGTTTAAAAACCACTTATGAGTGAGTACATGTGACAATTGTCTTTCTGTGTCTGGGTTACCTCACCCAAAATGATGTTTTCTAGTTCCATCCATTTTCCTGCAAAATTTAAGATGTCATTATTTTTTTCTGCTGTGTAGTACTCCATTGTGTAAATGTACAACATTTTCTTTATCCATTCTTCAGTCGAAGGGCATTTAAGTTGTTTCCAGGTTCTGGCTATGGCAAACAATGCTGCTATGAACATAGTTGAACATGTATCCATATGGCACGATTGAGCATCCTTTGGCTATATACCCAAAAGTGGTATTATGGGTCTTGAGGAAAGTTGTTTCCTAATTTTCTGAGAAATCCAAAGGGGCTGTACCAGCTTGCATTCCCACCAGCAATGCAGAAGTGTTCCCTTTTCCCCACAACCTCTCCAGCATAAATTGTCATTAGTGTTTTTGATCTTGGTCATTCTTACGGGTGTAACATGGAATCTCAGAGTTGTTTTGATTTGTATTTCACTGATGACTAAGGATGTTGAACATTTTCTTAAGTGTCTTTCAGCCATTTTAGATTCCTCTGTTGAGAGTTCTCTATTTATCTCTGTATTCCATTTTTTTTATTGGACTATGTCTTCTTTTGGTGTCCAATTTTTTGAGTTCTTTGTATACTTTGGAGATCAGACCTCTGTCTGATGTGGGGTTAATGAAGATCTTTTCCCATTTTGTAGGCTGTCATTTTGTCTTGTTGACCATGTCCTTTGCTTTACAGAAGCTTTTCTGTTTCAGGAGGTCCCATTTATTAGTTGTTTCTCTCAGTGTCTGTGCTGCTGGGATTATATTTAGGAAGTGGTTTCCTGTGCCAATGTGTTCAATTGTACGTCCCACTTCCTCTTCTATAAGTTTCAGTGTGGCTGGCTTTATGCTGAGGTCTTTGATCCATTTGGACTTGATTTTGTAAATGGTGATAGATATGGGTCTATTTTCATTCTTCTACATGTTGATATCCAGTTATGGCAGCACCACTTGTTAAATATGTTTCCTTTTTTCCATTTGCTATTTTTTATTTCTTTGTCAAATATCAGGTGTTTGAAGATGTGTGGCTTGATATCTGGGTCTTCTATTTGGTTCCATTGGTCCTCCTGTCTGTTCCAATACCAGGCTATTTTCAGTACTGTAGCTCAATAGTGGCATTTGAAGTCAGGGATTGTGATGCCTGTAGAAGTTCTTTTATTGTACAGGATTGTTTTGGCTATCCTGGGTTTTTTGCTTTTCCATATGAAGTTGAGTACTGTTCTTTCAAGGTCTTTGAAGAATTTTGCTAGGATTTTGATGAGCATTGTGTTGAATCTGTGTGATGATTGACTTCTGATGTTGTTATCTGGTCTTTTTGCTGTGTGGGTGTTTTGCCTTTTTGTTTCTGCTTCCTCTGTGGTTCTTAGGAGAGTGTGGTGACTATGGATTGCCTAATAAAAAATTCTTCTGGGATCCTAATAGGAGTGGCCACTGGGTGTTCTGTATAAAATGTGTTTCTAGGTATTGGGAGCTAACACTTAGGAACTGGAATTGGCTAGGATGAATGATCTGAGGTGCTTCACAGGAGTGATGGAAGCAGGGTGTTCCACCATGATCTGCTTAGTCCCCAGGGCATGGGGACATAGAGTGAAAAGAGGTAGTAGCAGGGAGTCTCCTACAGAACTGGGAGTGAATTTTAAGGAAGGGAGGGAGAGGTGAAGATTTGCCATCATACTATCTGTTTCACTGGCCTGAATGGCCTGAGGGTTCCGAGGGAATGTCTGATGGAGTTGAGGGCTGAAATAAAGCAGTGAGTGGGGGTGAAGGAAGTTTGGAGGGGCAGATCTATGTGGTCCATTGGAGACAGCAGTAGCAGGGGAGAGAAAGGAGGCTACAGAGGTGGTCTGCTGCAGATCTGGGGGTGAGACTGGGGAGCATCAGACTCTGAGGTATGGAGAGAAAGGTGAATAGCTGCAGTTCCTCTACTTGCTTCCCTGGTCAGAACTGACTATGTTTTTCTATATTAGTGAGTACGGATCTTTGTTCAACTACCCTGTTTCTGAGATCATTTGCAATTAACCATTATTTGTATTATAGTCATTAAGGAAGATGTTAATCACATGCAAAATACTATGCTACATATATGTAATGGCAGAGAAGACAAAGCTATGTGTGTAGATTTAAATGCTAGATTTTCTTCCTCGGTTAGTGGAATAAAGACAAGATATTTACCTGAGTACAACATAGAACATTCTTCTCTTTTTTTCATGATATTTATTGAGCTCTACATTTTTCTCTGCTCCCCTCCCTGCCACTCCCCTCCCTCCTTCAACCCTCCCCCAAGGTCCCTATGCTCCCAATTTACTCAGGAGATCTTGTCTTTTTATACTTTCTACTTCCCATGTAGGTTAGATCTATGTAAGTCTCTCTTAGTGTCCATATTGTTGTCTAAGTTCTCTGGGATTGTGGTTTGTAGGCTGGTTTTCTTTGCCTTATATTTAAAAACCACATATGAGTGAGTACATGTGATAATTGTTTTTCTGTGTCTGGGCTACCTCACTCAAAATAATGCTTTCTAGTTCCATCCATTTTCCTGCAAAATTCAAGCTGTGTTTATTTTTTTCTGCTGTGTAGTACTCCATTGTGTAAATGTACCACTTTTTTTTATCCATTCTTCGATCGAGGGGCATTTAGGTTGTTTCCATTTTGTGGCTATGTCAAACAATGCTGCTATGAACATAGTTGTCCTTGTGACACGATTGAGCATCCTTTGGATATATACCCAAAAGTGGTATTATGGGTCTTGAGGAAGGTTGTTTCCTAATTTTCTGAGAAATTGCCACACTGACATCCATAGGGGTTGTACCAGCTTGCATTCCCACCAGCAATGCAGAAGTGTTCCCTTTTCCCCAAAACCTCTCCAGCATAAGTTGTCATCAGTGTTTTTGATCTTGGCCATTCTTACAGGTAATTCTTTTTTATTTTTTAAGATAGAAACATTATTATTTAAGAGAAAATGTAGTCAATTTTTCTCAAAGGAAAAAAAAATGAAATCTACCTGTGCATATAGAGCAGAGCAGGGACCAACCCAGCCACAAAACCGTCCACCTAAAATTTGTCCTGCCTGCAAGATGTGCTGGGACAAGGGCCTAGCATAATAGTCATCGCAGAAGCTTCACCCAGCAGCTGATGGAAACAGATGCAGAGACTCAAAGCTAAATATTAGGCAGAGTTCTGGGAAACCTGTTGAAGAGTGGGAGGAAGGACTGTAGGAGCCAGAGCAGTCAAGAAAACCCACAGAAACAGCTAACGAGGACTCACAGGGGCTCACAGAGACTGAGCAGACAACCAGGGAGCCTGCATGGGACTGAACTAGGCCCTCTGAATATATGGTACAGCTGTGTAGCTTGGTCTTCTTTTATGGAACTAGTAACAGTGAGTGTGCAGGTTGTCCATGACACTTTTGTCTGCTTTTCCACACTTTTCCTCCTACTGGGTTACCTCCTTCTGACTTTAATACGAGGGCAGGTACCTAGTCTTATTGCAACTGGTTTTGCCATGTTTGATATACTTGGAAGGCCTGCCCTTTTCTGAAGGGTAAAGAGGAGTGAATGGGCGGGAGGGGAACTAATGGGAGAGGAGGAAGAGGAAACTGCCGTCTGGATATAATCTATGAGAGAAGAATAAAAGGAAAACAGAAAAGATTTTAAAAAGCACAATTAAAGGGTACAACTTTAGAAAAAAAAACAAGTGTGAATTTGTTAGTCTCACTGGGATACAAACAATTGCTGCAGATCACAGTATTGCCACTATGTGGAATCTCATTTAAGACAAACAAAACCCACGACAAATGGCTACTAAGGAATAAAACTTCTGTCTTTAGACAAAACGGTTGATATTTTTCTGTCTTCTTCCCCTTTCTCTTCCTTCTACTGGAGATAGGGTTTAGGCCTCAGCAGGTGCTCTGCCACAGAGCTGAAGAGGGTCATTTTATTTTAGGAAAGGATCACCTTGGTCTTGTAGTTAATCTTTAGTCACACTGTTTTGACCTTAGGATTCACCTGCTTCATGCTTAAATGGGTAAAAACTTGTACCTCCAGGTACAGAAGCAACTGCTTTTACATCATTTTGATGCTTGCTTGTTTGGATGATGTGTCTCTCTGTACTGAACTTCATGAAGTTTACAAGCGCTTAGAAGCTGTATAGCTACTTTACTCCTCAACATAGCTTTTCAATGCTGGTCATTAATATCTAAGCACTACAACTTTCAGTGAGGTCACCTTTAAATATCATGAAAGAGCCTAGCTGAATACTAAGTGGCAAATAATTTAATAAGGAAGTAGGAATTTGTATATGCAAAGAGAAACTAGGGTTGTGGAAACCATAGCTGTTTAACTAATTAAACGTTACATTGATGTCTGCACCATATCTGTCAAAAGTTATTTCTTATCAGCCTAACATATATAAGCAATAGTAAAAGTGTACTGATGATACAATAGACACTTAATACTTTTCTAATTTTTAATTTTTAATTTTTTTTATTTTTCTCTGCTCCCCTCCCTGCCACACCCCTCCCTCCCTCAACCCTCCCCCAAGGTCCCCATGCTCCCAATTTATTCAGGAGATCTTGTCTTTTTATACTTTCTACTTCCCACGTAGATTATATCTATGTAGGTCTCTGTTAGTGTCCGTATTGTTGTCTAAATTCTCTGGGATTGTGGTTTGTAAGATGGTTTTCTTTGCCTTATGTTTTAAAACCCCCTATGAGTGAGTACATGTGATAATTGTCTTTCTGTGTCTGGGTTACCTCACTCAAAATAATGCTTTCTAGTTCCATCCATTTTCCTGCAAAATTTAGGCTGTCGTTATTTTTTTCTGCTATGTAGTACTCCATTGTGTAAATGTACCATATTTTTTTTATCCATTCTTCGATCGAGGGGCATTTAGGTTGTTTCCAGTTTCTGGCTATGACAAATAAAGCTGCTATGAACATAGCTGAGCACATGTCCTTGTGGCACGATTGAGCATCTATTGGGTATATACCCAAAAGTGCTATTACTGGGTCTTGAGGAAGTTTGTTTCCTAATTTTCTGAGAAATCG
>PVIU01005932.1:16434-107473 GCA_004026605.1 Ondatra zibethicus
TTTTGATCTTGGCCATTCTTACAGGTGTAAGATGGAATCTCAGAGTTGTTTTGATTTGCATTTCTCTGATGACTAAGGATGTTGAACATTTCCTTAAGTGTCTTTCAGCCATTTTAGATTCCTCTGTTGAGAGTTCTCTGTTTAGGTCTGTGCTCCATTTTTTTATTGGATTATGTGTTCTTTTGTTGTCCAATTTCTTAAGTTCCTTGTATATTTTGGAGATCAGACCTCTGTCTGATGTGGGATTAGTGAAGATCTTTTCCCATTCTGTAGGCTGGCATTTTATCTTGTTGATCATGTCCTTTGCTTTACAGAAGCTTTTCAGTTTCAGGAGGTCCCATTTATTAATTGTTTCTCTCAGTGTCTGTGCTGCTGGGGTTCTATTTAGGAAGTGGTTCCCTGTGCCAATGCGTTCAAGCGTACTTCCCACTTTCTCTTCTATAAGGTTCAGTGTGGTTGGCTTTATGTTGAGGTCTTTGATCCATTTGGACTTGAAATTCTACCAAGGAACTTCTACAACTCATAAACACATTTAGCAAGGTAGCAGGATACAAGATTTACTCAAAAAAATCAGTAGCCCTCCTGTACACAAATGATAAAAGGACTGAGGAAGAAATCAGAGAATCAACACCCTTCACAATAGCCACAAATGGCATAAAATACCTCAGAGTAACTCTAACCAAACAAGTGGAAGACTTGTATGACAAGAAATTGAAGAAGACACCAGAAAATGGAAAGACCTCCCATGCTCTTGGGTAGGCAGAATTAATATAGTAAAAATGGCAATCCTACCGAAAGCAATCTACAGATTCAACGCAATGCCGATCAAAATCCCAACAAAATTCTTCAAAGACACTTAATACTTTTCAATCTGTAAATCCAAGAAGAGGGAGGGCTGGTTTTCTTGTACCTGCATGCCTAATACTACTGTGCCCAGACTACAGCCAGTTAGAAATTGTCCATTTGAGAGTTGAATTGCTTTATTAGTTAAAGACTAAACTATAAAATATATGATTCAAGTGTAATTTTTGGCCAGTTTTCAATCTATATTCCACAGAGACTAGAAAATTAATGAGCCACACATTTTAGTCTCAAGCATTTTATAGTCCAATCAGCCATAGAAAAGCCAAAGATACTGAGCGCAAACATTTTACCCATGTCAGTTAGACACATTTTCAGATCTTACATTTACATCATGTTGAAGACATTTAGATGATTTAGAGAGAACAATAATTGCAATCATGGCAGACTAGTTTGTGTGGCTATAGAATATTGACTTATCAAAATTGCTGCCAGTTAAGTAACTTGCAACACCCGATGATTGATATTAGCTTTTTAATAATGCCATTTAAGTTCACTGTATTATTTTCCTAATATCTGACAAGGACAGAGTACTTAACCTATTACATGTGCTCTAGTTTATAAAGTGAATGGTAAAAAGATAAATAATGATTATTAGGATTATTTTTACTTCTACATGTTTATATGTGGATTAAATTTGACAAAATATTATATGGCATAATGTGTTTGTTATCTAGAATTGTCATTCCATGTTTTTAGTCTATGTAATTGGGAGAAACGAATTTAAGTAACATCAAGTTGAATCTGTTCCCCAAATCACTAAAAAGTAATCAATTCTTAACTGTAAGTAAACAATAGTTAACTATTCTGTAACATAAAACTATATATTTTGTGATACTCATGTAAATATAGCACAGAATTTTTCCACAAGTCTTTTTCTAATATTTCTTCAGCAGAATAAGTATAAGGATTCAACAGGAAAATTCTTGTACCACCACTATTTTTAATAAAATTATTTTTATATCAAATTTGACACTTTTACTTTAAAGCATTTACCAATATATTCCAACTGTACTTGCTATTTAATCATGTGGAAAAGTATTCTCGTTGTTGTTGTTGTTGTTATTATTATTTTATTTAGTTATTTTTTAGGTGACACATGTCAGTTTGGAGAGAGAGGGAAAGGCATGAGTTGAGGGCATTCTCGAAGGCTGCCTGTAGACAATTAGAAAAAGTGTTATGTTGTTGTTATTGATGATGACAATGATGATGATGAAGACGATGACAACAACCTTGAAAAATAACCCCTCAGGGAAAAAGTCAATCACAGAGAACACAGATCACCTTGAGATAAATGCTGCAGCTTGGGAATCACATCCTGGTCGAGGAAGTGACAGTAGTCCTGACAACCTGGCCCAGAGGAAAGGTAGCATTTTACTTTAGATTTGGGAACCTGCTCATGTTCAACACCCTCATTTGACCCTGTGTGTTTTCTTCTAAATTCTATTAAGTTCAAACATGTTTCTTCAATAAGGTCCTGTTTCCAAGAGTGTCTCTAGTGAGGAAGTCAATAAAGGTTTTTGGTTACTCGGCATGAGACTATTAGTTAGCTAAACAGTCACAGATGTTAATTTGATGCAAATCATTTCAAATATTCTCAAACAATAGTACAGTATTGTTACATTTTTTTGTAAATTGAAATTCTATGCTTTCAAATAAATTTCCTCCTGATGGGTCATCTCTAGGAGAGGATGTTCAGTGGGATGTGTCCTACAGTTTCGCTAGCCACAGCATTTGGGGAATTTTATTAGACTTCACTTTGACAGGTCTAAGTGCAGAAGTCGGGGAGTCTTCTGAATGCCTCCTCTTCCTCTAGTAGACACACACCCACTCAAGTTGGTGCCATCTGTCCTTTCCACTCCCCTTCCTCTTTGCTGCTGGATGCCACAGTCAGACTGAGGATTGTGCCATCTTCATCAGCACCCTCTGCCCATCCATCTAAAAAGCGCATAAATGCTTCTCTTCAGAGATATTAAAGAGTCTGCTGATTTGGCTATATGCTTCTCACATCGGATCTGCTCATGTCACCCCATAACCAGAACCTATGTCACCCAGAGCCTTCGAAAAGCCACAGCACACTACACCAAGAAACACACTGTGACAAAACCACATGAACTCTTCCACATGCTCATATACAAACTTTTGTCCCTGAGACTTCGTTGAATACAATGAAGTTTGGAACATATTTAGCATCCAAACAGTATTTAAAGATTAAGCTGAATTTATTCTGCTGGCTGAGACTCATTTTCATTCTATTGTGAACAGTTTCATCATAATTATAATGGACTGAGGAACAATACGTAGAATATTAGGTCCTAAGAGGTTATAGTAGGTCAATCTTCTCACTGTCCTTCGTTATTGTCATCAACACTGGAACAGACCAAGTGGCATCTGCCAATTTCGTCTAGTGCCTCACCCTGTGGAATATGTACCATAACCATTACCAGAATGTCTTCTCAAAGATTCAGCAAGCCTTCTCTTACAATGTTTTGCTAATTCTCATGCATTTTTATCCTTCCTTCAGGTGATTGGCACAATTTTTCCTCCAGCATTTGAAGCTTAGTTACTTATGAATTGTGTAGCTCAGTTGAGAAATTATTTTCTTTCTTCTCTGGTTTGTTGAGACAGGGTTTCTCTGCTTAGTCCTGGCTTTCAGATAACTTGCTCTGTAGACCAAGCTGGCCTCAAACTCAGATATCTGCCTCCTGATTAAAGGTGTGTAGCACCACTACATGACTACCAGTTTTCAATGTGTACTGCCAAAAGGGAAAATCATGCTCCAAGTATTTCACCTTTGTGATTAAATAAGATTAAACCAGTCAACATCCCAGTTTGAGGAGGGTCGTAAGTGTGCCCACCAACAGCTAGAGAGCTACTGACAGATGATAGCTATTAGTGAAGTCAGTTTTCCTAAGAGGTGTGGTCCCAGCTAAGTACATTTCAGTGCTGCATTCCCATGCATATATGGGTAGTAAAATTGGCTTCAGTGGGGGATCTTTAAAAAAAGAACATAAAATTGAGAGGGGAGATGAAAAGAAGGAAGGGGAGGGTTGCTTCAGAAGCTGGGTGAAGATTGAGAAGTGAATATGATCAAAATACATTGCATGCATGTATATAATATAAAATATATTGCAATTATTATAACACATTATACATCACATATATGATATAACAATAATATAATATATAATTAAAAATTCAGAGCAAGTTTTCTTTCTGAAAGTCTTACTGTTGGCTAATATTGTTGACCTAGATAAATAAATTAGCCAAAAACATTGGCAAAATTTTTTCTTTTTCCTTTATTTATACTGTTTCTATTATTTCCAGGAGTAATTATATTTGGAGTTCAAAAGGAGAAGTTTCAATTAAAATTAAAATCTTTGGGGCTTTGGGAAGATGGCTCATCTGTTAAGTGCTGGTTGAGCAGGGAAGAGTATCAGATTTCAGATCCCCAGAACCCAGTAAATGCTGGCATGAGATGGCCTGCCTGAAATTCCACTCTAAAAGGCAGAGATAGGAGTTCCTCAAAACAAACTATTGAGATTAGGATTCAGGGACTGGGTTTCATTGCAAGGCTTTCCCTTAAAAATGCATTGAAGAACAATGGAGGGTGATTTCTGTTCTTAACCTTGGCCTCCACATTCAGGTACACGCAGGTGCACAGACACTTCACACATATGTACCCACACATGTGACCAGGAACACACACACACACACAAACACACACACACACTCTCACACACACCACAATATACATATAAAAAGAAAATAGAAAAGAAGAAAAATGAAGCTTCAATGTAACATAAAAACTAATAAGCACCTGCTCTCTTTGAAATAGTTAGAGGAAAACTTTTGAAAATAGAGATGAAATAAAGTTGATATAAAAAATAAAGCAAGATATTTATGCATTATGATTGGAGATATTTTTTAATTATTTTATTATTGTGTGTATGCACATTTTATGCATTTCCTGGCACACATGTGGAGGTCAGAGTAGAGTTCTGTGGAGTCATCTCTCTCCAATCTTCACTTGGATTCTGGGGATGAAATCCACATCATTAGGCTTCCACGAAAGCATTCTTACCTGCTTGGCTGTCTCACCAGACTACAGAGTACATCGCTTTTGATTGCGGTTTCGTGCATCTGGCAGCTACGTGGCACATGCAGCTTTTGCTGAACTTCAGGTGATTCTTTATGTCCCCTCTCATTCCAGCAATGGAAGCTTTACTAAAAGATGGGATATTTCACAATTGCTTTTTACACTTATTTATTTTACATGTGCTCCTTTGTCTACATATATGTCTGTGCACCATGTACATGCCTATTGCCCATGGAGGTCATAAGATGGTGTCAGATTCCCTGGAATTAGAATTACAGAATGTTGTGGTCCGCTATGTAGGTGTTGAGAGGTGAACCTGGGTCCTCTGGAAGAGTAGTCAGCACTGAGCCAGCTTTCTAGCCATTTATTGGTTTAGTTAGTTAGTTTAATTTTTGTGAATGAATGTTTTACTGTGTGGATGTATGTATGTAATGTTTGTATGTATGTGTGTGTACATGGGTGCTTGCTAGCCATGGAGGCAAGAACAGTGTACTAGATACACTGGCACTGATGCTGGGAAGCCAACCCAGGTCCTCTGAAAGGCTAGCCAGTGCTCTTAGCCATTTAACTTCCCTGCTATAGATACTTGAAAGATATTGATAAGTAAACATAAACATCTTTAAGATTAACTATTTTACAAAGTAGCATAGATTTCTACTGACAGAATTGAAGGCACCAAGTTTTATACAGCGTCAGTGTGCTTAACAGCATATTTCGGTCCCAATTTGAAATGTGGTGACAAAATTTAGAACTCATTTGTGATTAAAATTTTTATGTGTGTTCAGAGTTTATAATTGCTCGAGATGAGCTATTTTCCGCTAATGCACATTTGATGGGTGGGTAGTTGAACTGTTCTAAATAAATGACCTAGTGGTACAAAAATTTAACTGAATTTATGAAAACCTAGCATTATTTTTTAAAGTAGTATGCTAAAGTCTCAAATGTTAAATATGTTCAATGTTATGCAAAATGGTCACATGCTACATTACTGTGATTTACAAGGACTTCTATATATCCTAACATTTCTATGAGGATTTAAGAACTGTAGGTTATCAGTTTTGATTTATTTTATTTAGTTGACTAGATTTTACTCTTATTTTTGCTACCTTGTTAATGACGACATGTTGTTCTTAGGATATTTACCCTCCTCTGTTAAAGATGCATTCTTTCATTTGTCAAAAGACATCCTTTCTAACCTGCCCAGAGATGTGGCTTTTCAATAATAAAACCTAAGAATCCCACTGGAAATCTTTGGTCTAATGTGTTCCTTGTTTATAACAGATCTAATCTTTTATTTTGCAGAAGTATAAAATAGTGGGCAAAGAGGGAAAGAATGAACTAAAAATTCTGCTTGATTTTTTAACAATAAAGTTGACACTAAATAAAGTATAAAACAAAAAAAAATGAAGGTCTAGATATATACACATTTCCAAAATCTGTTTTGTAAAGATTTTCTAAAAGCTATGGGCAGATGTCTAAACTCAAGATTTATTTCAAATAATTTTAAAGTGTTCTTTTCGGACCTGGCAAGAAGATCAGCCAGTAAATTGCTTCCGCCATAAGCATAAAGGCCTGAGCGCAGATCCCCAGCAATCAGGTAAAAAGCCAGGTGTGTCAGGATAGTTCAGGAATGCTAACCCTAAAGAGGCAGAGACAGAATGACCACTGGGACCTATAAGTCATCTTGACCAATAAGTAAGCTTCAGGTTCAGTGAAAGTCCGTGTCTCAATACATACATACATACATACATACATACATACATACATACATACATACATACATACATACATGTGTGTGCGTGCATGTGTGTGCATACACACAAAAACACACACATGCATATATATGATGGAGAGAAATACACACAAATTCATGCATCTACCACAAGAACATACATAAACACTCATGCATATATTCATCAATCATATACACACAATTTTTTATTGCCAACATTGCATACTACTTGTGAAATATTTCACTGGATAAATGCAATGTTGCCTTCTGCTATTGATATCCTTCCCTCATTGCAATGCCATTTAAATATGTACATGTACAAATATCATCTACTCCTTCCTACTCTAAAATAATTACAACAAACAAAACAGTTTGACTACACCTTCTCCTTGTATTACACAGGAAAACGGGAATACATATTCTTTTTTCTTTTTAACCATTTCTCTGCTCTACTTTATAGGGATTTTTGCTGAGCACATACTTGTATCATCATAGACCATATCCTAACCTAGTCTCTGCTCAATCTGGCTAACCGGCCTGTCATCCCCATTATTCCAGTGATGCAGACATCACACTACAGCCTATAAACATGTCTACCATTCTAAAGAAGCTCATTCTAAGGGGCTCTCAATATAACTGGGAAGCAGTTTGTCTTAGGTAGGGTTTTATAGCTGTGAAGAGACATTATAACCACAGCAACTCTTATGAAGTAAAACGTTTAATTGGGGCTGACTTACAGTTCAGAGGTTTAATCCATTGTCATCATGGCAAGAAGGATGGCAGGCTGCCAGCGAACATGATGCTGAAATGTTCTACTTCTGAAGCCACTAGGCCTAGCTTGAATTCTGAAACTCAAGTCTGTCATTGGAGCCTGCCCCCAATGACAGACTTCCTCCAAGAAGGTCACACCTACTCCAACAGGGTCACACCTCCAGTAATGCCACTCCCTGTGAAGCTATGAAGAGGGGCATTTTTATTCAAACAACCACGTAGTAGTTTGTCATTATGCTCTTAATACAGTTGGCTTTGACTCTAAGAAAGTGTGGAATGTTTTCTCTTGTCAAATGCCAATCTTAAACAACATCACTGAGGTATACATTTTGTGAATCAAAACAATTTTTGATTTGTGTCTTACCCTTTCCACATGAGTTGTTAGTGAGTTTCCTTTGTGTTTTAGTCAACTGTTGGCTTCTATCTGCGAGGAGTCTCCACAGTTAACAGTTGACTTTCTTTCTCATTCCTGCATGTGTTTCTTAGATAACTTGGTCAATACTTGACATAAATGTTGGATTTACATTGAATATATTTCCTTTAAATTGTATTATAAAATATATTCCATCTTTAGGATGCAGTTGCTAACATATCCCCACACATATGAATTTTAGTTATATATACATCTTTAATGTATGCTATTTACTCTACAAAATTCACATATTTTAAACAAAGAATTAATTATATTTGAAGTTTTATTGTCTTCTACCTGGACAGAAGGAAAAAATAATAAACTTTATAATGCTTAAAAACCTACACAATAGTCATGAGTTGAGCATAGGGAATTTTAAGATACAATAAAACTAACACTGTATAGCAGATTATTTTACAATTTGTCAAATTTCACAGAATGTACAAAGCTTCAGGTAAATCTTAACATAAGTTATGGAATTTGGATGAAAATGTGTCTGTGTAGTTTCATTGATATTTTTTAAAAAGTATATCTTATTGGTGCCACTTACAATAATTGAGAAGGCTGTATGTATCTTATCAAGGGAAAGTTTTTAACTCACAATCACTTCAGTTTTTAGAGTGATCATGAAATAGCCTTGAAATAAGGCACAATTGGCAAATCAATGTCAAAAGTGCACAAAAAGTCTGTGAATATGCATAAATATGTGCATTATGCATATATGTAAATATAATCAGAGGCCACTTACATAGCATAAATTAAATGAATTATTGAATGGAACAAGTTACATCCATACATATAACAAATATCTGAATATATAAACAAGTTTATGTACAGAGACATAAAGAAATCGATATTGTATGTGTAGCTTTGACCCATCCTCATTGACTTATTGTGAGATTGCTAACTATTATCCACTTTAATGACTTGTAATCCATTGCTTAGGATCTTAAATATTTTCCATAACTTATACAGATTTGAGGGTGGAAGTCACAGGAAGGGACAAAGTTTGACTTCACTTATTACCATTTTACTAACACATTATATATATACTAACACATTACTGATGTGTTAGTTTCCCCTGCTATAATTTTATCAAGGTAGTTAGACACACTGAAAATAGAACTCAAAATTTACAAATTAAATTTAAGTATTTGTATCGGTAACCTCAACAACTTGATGTTTTATTGTTTTGCTTAAGGTTGAAAGAAGAGGGATACTGATTTTGGATTAATTTAGCAATAAGGATTACAAGAATATGCCATTTAAAAGAAACTTGCGTTTTCTCAGTTACCTCACTCTGACCACTGATATCATTTACTGGTGGCAGAATTGGGAGTATTTTTGAGATTTGAAAATCAAATATATAAGTGACATGATTTTATAGCATAGGACACATTGCTGTCTCCTGACAGCATACATACAGGACAGCACAGGGAACAACTTCAAACTGCTAGTGGTTAGAGTATTGCATACTAGCTGGATCTGAAAGGAGACAAGGGCACAGCAGGGGCTAAAGTCAGTTGCCTTATAAAGATTTAAATGGCAAAATATTGACTCTCAATGACTGATTCAAATTTTTTTTATTTTAAAAGCATCTTTCTGGATTTGGAGGGATTTATGACAATCTCTGCACATAGTTACAGAAAATCGTCACGTATAATTCTGTTCTACTGTGAAAGGTAGTGCTTTAGAGATGGTAAATTTGATGGCTAAACTGAAATGAAAAATAAATATGTCGAAGTCCAGAGAAATTCGGGAGCTGAAGGAATGAAATTGCTTGTCATCTGGTCCGATGGCATGAAAACCAGCACCTCCTCCATCTGTTCATCAAGATTGTCTATCCTACCCCAGCAAGTCATATCTTTTCCTCTCCTGAGTGGTATATTATTTGTGTTTTAATAAATAAAGCTTGCCTGAGGGTCAGTGCAAAGCAGCCACACTAGTCAGTCATACAGGCCAGGCAGTGGTTGCCCACACCTTTAATCCCAGCAGCCACGCTAGTTAACCACAGAGGCCAGGTAGTGGTGATGCACTCCTTTAATCCCAGCACTAGAGAGGAATATAAGGTGGGATGAGACAGGAACTCTTTCCCTTTCAGTCTGGAGATTTCAAAGAGGTAAGAGCTCTCTAGTGGCTTAGCTTCTTTTGCTTTTCTGACCTTCAGGTTGAACCGTAATATCTGGCCCTGGATTTTTATTATTCGGGCTAAACTCTCCCTCTTGCTTTCCCTCCATACTGCTGACAGGTGTCTTATCTCCCAACATAAAGCGAGGACCCAAGTCCCATCTTTATTCAGATGCTTCTCAGGCATCCTTCCCCAAAGAATTTTCTCTGAAACTGCTCTAAGGACTGGAGAGATGTTGCCATGGGTAACATTTACAGCACAAGTGTGAGGAGCCGAGTTCAAATCCTCAAGTTCTAAGTAAATCCAGGTGCAACAGCTCATGTCTACAATCCCAATGCTCCTGAGATGAAAGATGGGAGTTGGGCGCATCAAAGCTAGCTCAAGGGCCATCAACAACAAACAACACAGACTCCCTGTCTCAGAAAGGGTAGAAGGTGAGGACCTACAGAGTCCTTTGACTGCCAGGCACACTTGAGCACACATGGATGAGCACACACATATGGCGAGCATACACACAAGTGATGCACACACACACGCACACATACACAAACATGCACACATCCCCACCTATGTACAATACTGGTAAAATTCTCCTTTTACCCGATGTAAATAATTTTCAGTCCAATTGACAAGAAGTGAAAATTGTACTATTCTCCAAATTAAAAGGCTATCAGACTATTTTACACTTAAAAAGGCTTTTAATTATTAATGTGATAATTGTAATCTTCTTGAATGGAGTCCAAAGATAGATGGTAGTAACTGTGCAAGCTTCTCATACTAGTAAACAAATATGGGAAGACAATGAAGTGATGGTTTCCAAGATTACTGTTTCCTTATTGAATTAAAATGGAATTATATTCACCACCATGGAAAGATGTCACCTAAAGCTGTTTGTCCCTTACAACATAATGACACATCATTATCATTTGTTAAGGAAAATGCAACAAACTTCTAATTAAATGTTAACAAACCCATATTTTAAACATGAAGTGTGTTTGGAATCCATTCCGGGACACCTATCTCTTTGACTGTTATTTAAGTAACCAAGTTTGAGAAACAGTAAAGCTAATCCCTCTGAGCAGAACCTTTGAGTTCAATGACCAGACACATCTGAAGACTTTTGCAGCCTCTAATGATAGATCTGAGCTTTCGCGTGGTTAACCAAGGCCATGCTGTCCTTAATAGCACCTTGAATCATGACCTTCTGGAGAATATTTTTAAGAGAGACTTAACAATTCCTACCACGCTAATTAAATCTGTAAAATTTCTTTTAACATTTATCGGCAGACATTTATATTTCCTGACATTATTTCCTGAATTCACTAAGAGATGTATCTAGAATCTTCCCAGCAGTTCTTCAAACTTCTTAATTTCTTATGGACTCATAGTACATAAGAACGTAGTTTTCCTTTTCCAGCACTGACACAGCTGAAGTCACTCATCCCTTCCTTGAGCATCCTTTCAAATGGGTTGCTGTGCTCTGGGATTTTAGGTTTGCTCTTCCTTCTTGCCATGACAGCAAAGAAATCAAGCCAGGAACAGATAGTTAGAGGTCGCTATGTTGGAAGTTAATTTGAAGGGTAAAGAGCTAAGAGAATCTCAAGGAAATCTACCCAGATCCTTATCAAATTTATTGCTAACATCAATTTAACTCTTATTATTACCAGTCACATAAAACAAACGTTGTCCTTTGATTGTGCAGTGATTTCATTTAGTTTTTCACTTATTGTTTGCAAACCAAGTGCCTAATAGATACAAAATTAGTTATCATGAGTTAAAATACGCATAACAGTTGAGACGGTTCTGAGTCTTATGGAAAGTTGAAATTTGGCTTTACAATTGCACAGCAGTTGGTTAAATGTAAGTGACTTTAGAGCTCAGAGCATGGATGACCAACACTACAAGTAAGGCAGAGGAGGAGGAAGAAGTGAGGAAAAATCACTTTCATACCCAGAAAGAAAGAAATGTTTGTTACTTACCTTTGAAAGAAGAGAGAGTAGAAAAGATTGTTTTTCTGCCTTCTCTGTCTGTGATCTGCTAGGTGAGGATAAAGTTTCAGGAAGCTCACCTTTTGGAAAAGCTGAAGGATTAACGCACCTACGCGGAGACAATCACAAGTAGAGATGAGAGATGTGAGAAGAAACTGCAGAAGTCAGGAAATGCAGGGAACACACTGCCCAGCCCAGCATGATACCATATCCTTGGAAAGACAAAACCATCAACACTAAGGAAATGAAATCAACACAGGGATTTAGGCCAGACATAAATATTTACCTCCTCAGCCCACTGTTCGTATTGGCTTTTGTAAAGATATAAACTATATACATATATCAACAAAGATTGCCCTATATAGGTGTTTCCAAATTGAAGACAGAAGCAAGTTACAATAACAACACCGCTTTAAAAACTCTTCATAAATCTATTTGGCCACCTTCATCTTCAAATGAAGTTTAATTGGGCAAATATTTCTCAGATATAATTACCTGCACATATAAACACACATATATACCTATATACATATATACTGTTTATATATATAGTGGTATTTTAAAAATTGTTCACATAATATTTTTCTGATACATTGCTTTCACCATATTTATGAATCTACAAGTACCTCTTTAACTGAATATTAAAAGAATAAGTGTGACTTCTTTCAGTAATATTTAATTTTGCAAATTTTCATTTACAAGTGTTTAAAATAAACAGGAACAACTTTTCCTCTTTAGTAATCCATCATATTTATTAAAGATATTTTGATTCAATAGATTTCAGTATCTCCACACATGTCATTTATTTGTATTTTGATTCTTTAATGGGGGTGTAACACTAACAACCACTACTCAGAAAATTAAACACATGATGATCTTGGCCGTTTAACAAATATTTTCTCTGTTGTAAATTCAAAACAATAAAAATCCCAACAATTACATAATACTGATTTGAGTTACACCTTTATCAAATTTTCCACTTTATGCTGTAAGAAAACGACTTTGCTACCAGTCTTGTTAATGCCATACAGAACATTTGAAGCAGGAAACTATTATTTATGCACACAATTTTGCAGTCATAACCACAAATCATTTGCAGAATCGCCGAGGTAAGACTCTAAACTAAATATGATGTTGACCTGTTAACTATTCTAACAGTATTTTGAGGATGAGTGGTTTCGTCTTAATTTTTTCCCACTCATAAGGCTCCAAAACCCTAAAAACACATTAGACAATACAATAGCAATATTCAAAGAGCACAACCCGTTCTGAAGAACAGAAAATCTCTAGCACAGAGACACCACATAGTAAGGAGTGGATTCCCTTGCAGGTAAGAATCAATTAACTGGCAACTCCTTAAGGAACTTTCTCTTTCTTCTTTGGTGGAGAATCTATTCTATTCGGATTCTCCACTCCATTTTCTGTGCTTTTTCTCGACCTGGATCGTCTCTTCCTCCCCGGGGCGTGAAGACTCGCATCTTCTAGCCATCTCTGAAGCCACACAGTAGTCAAGGTCCACGTTATGTACACTTGGATACTGCAACTCGAAGACAGAACAGCGATTTTAGCTGCCAACACATTAACATTTCCAGAGAGGGCATTAGCATTCCGATTCTGCGACCCTGCCAAGTGAAGCCCTACTGTGATCACCGAGACGATCAATGTCACCAGTCTCCCTGATATAAACACCACAGGCCAAAGGGACAACCCTTTCTGGTACCGCTCATCACCGAAGTAGAACAGGCTGCATATGTTGGAGAGCAGCTCGACGGAATAGTGCAGCATCAGCAGCAGCAGGCCCAGGTGGTTCAAGTACAAGAGATAGGCTCCTCCGATGTGGAAGAGGTGGAGACCGATGAAGATGAGCTGACCTGGGACATCTTGCTTCCTCACTTTTTGGAAGTAGAGCTCTGGAAAACTATGAAACCAGTAAGCCAGCTGGGAGATGTAGAAAAATTTCATCTGAAATGTCATCATGTTGTGGGGAGGAGCCTTCCACAATAGAGTGGGGTCTGACAAGCAGTTCTCGGAGGCCAGAATGATCATGCCCCAGATACCAGACACTATATAGAACACACTTAGCTGCCCCGCCTCGTTCAGTTTGTTTTGTTTGCCTTTGGTGAGCTGCAGTCTCTTGCTGATCTTATCCAGAACATACTCCTGAATGGTGGCATGGATGATGATGGCCACCAGCATGTAGAAGAACACTGTGGCCAGATCTTTGACCCCATAATGGTAAAGGGTCCTGGACCCCGAAGGCAGCGATTCCGCGGGGACAACGACTCCATGCTGCAGCGTGAGGAACACAATCGACATCTCGGCCGTGCCCTCGAACATAAGCCCCAGCACGAAGAACAT
Organism: Ondatra zibethicus; assembly: GCA_004026605.1. Lineage (NCBI taxonomy): Eukaryota > Metazoa > Chordata > Mammalia > Rodentia > Cricetidae > Ondatra > Ondatra zibethicus. Next base: position 30,784 of record PVIU01005932.1, read on the forward strand.
GCCCACGCAGGAGACCATGTCCGCGTGGTTCTGCACCATGAATTCGTGGCTCAACACCGGGGGGTTCCTGGCACTCTTCTTGCGGAGCCCCATGCCGCGGTACTCACCGGTACTCATCGGCCGCCGCCGCTGCTCACTGTGCCGCTCCAAGCGCCGGCCTCCCCATCCCCGCCGGTCCGCAGCCCAGGGTCGCAGCCGCTCCCGACCGATCAATCAAAGGCTGGGGCCGCGTAGGCCGAGCATGCGCACAGGGCCTGCGGAGGCAGGGAAGGAAATCGAGCGCCGCGCCCCTGCCCCGCAGGCCCGGGTGCGAGCGCGGATTTGCCGCGGCGATCGCCGCCGCCGCCCACCCGCCAGGGCCGGAGGTGCTTCCCAGGAACTGGTCCGGACCAAACAGGGAAACCGGTGTCGGTGCCATTGTCATCTCCATCACCATCATCACTTCAGCATCACAGCAGCGAGCTCCCTAGTGCTCTCTACTGATCTCTTATGGATCTCACATTCACTTAGGAGCTGGATGCTGTGAGAATCAAATCTCTTTCTCTCTCTCTCTCTCTCTCTCTCTCTCTCTCTCTCTCTCTCTCTCTCTCTCTCTCTCTCTCTCTCTCCCTCTCCCTTTCTCCTGTCTCTCTTTCCCTCCCTCCCTCCCCCTCCTCCTCCTCCTCTCCCTTCCCCTCCCATTTACAGTTCTTTGACACAAAAACTGACTCCAGAGCTCCTCACTATCTTGCCGAGCATTATCATCACACATCTGGAAAATGCCAGTAGCCAAGATTTAAATCTGGGTGGCTCCAGAGCGTGTACGTTTCAGCATTGCATTGTGCTGTCTCCTTGTTAAATCAGTCTTACCTGGAAACAATAGATTCACAACAAAGCAGTTTCGACAATAATTTTCCGATTGGAATGATTGCTAGTTAATCATTTACAAAGTCTGCACACCGTGGGACGCAGACTAACAGGTCTTGGGTAGGTCCTTTGGCTACTGAACAACACTTCCCTCAAGCATGTGAATCTGCAGGTTTATTTCTCTGAGTATTCTGTTTTTAGTATATATTAAATAAACATAAAAAAGCAAAATTGGTATCTTGATCAACTGAAGAAGTTTCATGTCAGTTTTCAAATATCTCTTCCGATGGGTAGCGGATTTCTTGTCCTTTAACTGCCATATGAATACAAAATCTTTACTGATGTGAATGACAGTTGGAAGTATGAATTATGCATTTCAGAAGAAAAAAATGAGACAGAATATTTTTACAATAAAGCAATCATCGTTAGTGTGCTCCGCTTTATCATTCTTCCTTTCTTTGTATTTCATAACTGAATGTAAATGGAAGATTTTGAACTAAATATTCAGATCAATGGATGGCATCTTGCATTTCAAAGGAGCCAAAGGAAAAGGCACGCTATTTATTATGGGAATTGCTTCTGTATTAAGGAAACTATGCATGTGTGTATGTTCTTCATAGCAAGAATTTTCCATTTTTCAAATGATTCTTCGCTGGATAACTCTCACTTTACAAAGCATCATTTTGACTTTTCTTTGTTTATCCAAGATCAATTATTGAATATGACAATTCCACAGTGAGAGCAAATTAAAGTTAAATCACCAAGAAAACAGAAATACACATACAAAAGCTAGGGTGTAAAGGAATAAAAAGACAAAGAACATCAAAATTGTCAAAAACGGTCTGACTGTAATGCTCCAAGATAAGAGCAGTGCTTGCCTGGAATCAGGAAAGAAAGGATCCATGCACCTGTGGATAACAATAATTTTAATGATAATTTTAAGTATAGAATCATTTGCTTATAATGCCATAGGTAACAAAATTGAAAGCTATAGCATGAATAATAAATGTAAAAACATTTGTGTAACTCTCAACTGTCCTCTTTTTAATATTTTGGAATTATTTTTGAAAAGCTTTCTACCCCTAAGTGTGTCAGCATGATCTATTTTGACCTCAAAACATAATAAACACAGCACACATCAAAATGAATAGAACAGATATTTATGTATTAATTTGCTTTTACTGTTAGAGAAAGAAAAGCATTGGTGAGTTAGTTTTAAATTACTTGTTAAAAAATAAAACTTCTAGACTTTATTTTTCTCCTCTCACTCTATAGTTTTTCAAGAAGAGGCAAATACTTCAACATGTAATTTTTACTTGGTTTACTAGGAGCCTTGCAAAGATTAACATACACTACAAGGTTCTTAGCTTCTTCCTTGAAGAATCCAGTTCTTCACAATGTGAAATTCGTGTTGTCTAGCATCAGTATAGAATCCTGAAACAAAGCCTCTTTGAGACAGTCCTCCAGAATGTCCGAATAAGTCCTCTTAGTATGGTATTGACATCAACATGACACGGGCACTTAAATCTTCAAGCATAAAGTGTCGCGTGAACAAGACAGAATCCAGAAATGCCATGGTACTTTATAATCTAACACTAAAAGTCACATCTACTATTTGAATTGTAAAGTTAAACACACTGCTATTCACTGAAAACAAGATTGGGCAGAGGAAAAGGTGCGCATCCATCACAGACAGTACCCTTGAAGGATATATACACTAGTTTAAACATCACTGCAAACAGACTTCATTTCCTCTTGTAAATTAATGTCGTCCTCTCAGGAGGAAAGGAACAGTCCCATACAAATAAATATAGCACCAGACATAGGCATACTGCCCAGAACGCGCTACTCTAAATTAGGTGCAGGTGCAAATGCGGATCCTCGCATCCGTTTCTTTGCTACACTAACTTCAATTTTAGTTTTTAACTTTACAAATGAAAGAAACACAGCTTTTGGGTTTCAAACATCTTATGTAAGGATAAAAGGCACTAAACACTTCCATTTATGGTAAGCAACTGAGGTACATACGGCAGCAAGTGGTCAGTAAAAATGATAAGGTCAGTCTACGGTACTGTCTCTAGACCTTGGACTTAAGCCTCGTATTCATCCCTGGGAAATGCCGTTTTATCACCCAAAAAGACATCAAACATTATAAATTGATTTGTTTTCGTTTATTTGGTGTTTTGAAAATTAATAGCCACCAGGAATTAAAATATATTAGTGTGTTAATTCAAATCCTTGGCGCCTGTATAACAGAGACAAAACATTTACTAGTTATGATATATTTACCATACAGTGAGTAGCCTTTCAAGGAAATAATATTTAGAATTGACAGCAGAAACACAGAGGAGACAGCTATTAAGTATAACTGTACAGACCTTTGCCACATACTGCGAAAAGTGTCTTTTAAAACAGTGGTTCTCAACCTTTGGGTTGCTGACCCTTTGGGGATCACAAATCAGATATCCTGCATATCAGATGTTTATATTATGATTCCTAACAGTAGCAAAATTACAGTTATGACGTTGCAATGAAATAATTTTATGGTTGTGGGTCACCGCAACATGAGAAACTGTATTTAAACGTCACAGCATTAGGAATGTTGAGAACCTCCGTTCTAACATGTGTTGTTGATTTCATTATAAGGAACATTAGATGTTCAGAAACTCTACTGAAAGTCTCTTTGTAATTAAGGAACTATATTTCATAGCACTGCTAATAGCTTATTCTTTCCATTAGCTATACTAATGGCTCAATTTTGGAAGTCTGTGCTTAGCAAACCAATGTTATGTATTTAAATAGCTTAATTACAGTGTCCTTTCAAAGGTTTTACATCCTTTTTAAGTAACCTAAAATGGGCAAAATAATATTACATCTGATAGTAGGTAAATGGCAAAAACAATATGACCTTTTAATGTGCAAATTACCTCATCTTTAAATATTGTATATCTCGGAGTAAATGTAAATTTTGTATCACTACAATATCAACTATTTAGGAATTTAAATTAACAAGAAGTGAATTCAACATAAATTCTAATATATTGTGTCATTTGAAGGAAGCAAGATATGCTGTAAAAGAGGTAATAGGAAATAACCAACCAATACCACATCAAATCAATGTTTATAATTAGCAATATGAGGCTACATTTAACAAAGGCAACACAGTTTAGTTTGTGCAAGAAAAAAAGTCTCTGGGGCTTTGCAGATTTTCAAGTAATGAAAAAATTAAATGGAAAAGATATTTATTAAGACCAAGGTACTTTTATAACTGACTCGATAATAATAAACATGAGCATCTGAAAAATAAAATATGACTGAATATTTAATAGAATAAGAAAATGTAACAGTCACAGATTCTATTATGTCTGTTTATGTATTTATTAGTAACTTAGAGGATTAAAATTATGAAACACTGTCTATAGATAAACTCATAGAAGAGTCTAATATAATCTCTTTATCACATAGGAACTAATAAAACCATATCAACATTTAGTAATTTATGTTCTCAAGTGTGTATTATTTAAAATAATGTGTTGCATATCCTCAGTTCCAGTAGCGAATTAAAGGGTAGAAACAAACTAATGTGCTTGCTAATGACTACTGAAATATGTGTGTCATAATAGTCACTAGGAGGGTGAAACATGAATGAGGATGAGTATTTCAGATGAGGTGGGCATGGAAGACTCTAAAAGTAAATACTGTTTCAACAAAATTCTATGTGAAATTAGAGAGTAGAATTGGGAACTTCATAGAGTGAAGCACTGAAAAAAGAACAAGGAATATCCCCATGAACTGAGTACAGGTCCAGTATGGCCAGAGTGTAAACAGAGAGTGAAAAGGAGAGGCAGGGGGCATAATTAGCATGTCCTTCCAAGTCAAAGAAGTTGAGGATCACCCTCTCTGTGTAGGATACATATAGATAGATAGATAGATAGATAGATAGATAGATAGATAGATAGATAGATAGATTGTGATAGAAGATGATAGATAGATAGATGATAGATAGATAGATAGATAGATAGATAGATAGATAGATAGATAGATAGATTGTGATAGAAGATAGATAGATAGATAGATAGATAGATAGATAGATAGATAGATAGATAGATAGATAGATAGACAGATGTGTAGATAGATAGATAGATGTGTAGATAGATAGATAGATGATAGATAGATAGATAGATAGATAGATAGATAGATAGATAGATAGATAGATAGATAGATGTGTAAGATAGATAGATAGATAGATAGATAGATAGATAGATAGATAGGTAGATAGATTGGTAGATGATAGATAGATGCATAGATATATAGATAGACAGATGTGTAGATAGATAGATAGATAGATAGATAGATGTGTAGATAGATAGATGATAGATAGATGATAGATAGATGATAGATAGATGATAGATAGATTCATAGATGATAGAGTATATATAATAATTGTTACACAGTACTGTCATCTTATTTAAATCTTAACATAGAAAGAAGATTAGATTTCCTCTTCACTCTTTTATCACCTCTCTGAGTAGAGTTATTCAAAATAATAATAAGTTACACATAAAGAAAGAAATGGTCACTTGGTCTTTTTGTGGGCACCCTGGCACTGGGACCAGGATTTATAGCTGGTGCATGAGTGGGCTCTTTGGAGCCCATTCCCTATGACGGAATGTCTCATCAGCCATGATGAGGGAGAAGAACCTTGGTCCTGACTTAATTTGATATGCCAGTCTTTGTCGACTACCATGGAAGGCCTTACCCTTTCTGAGGAGTGGATGAGGAGTGGATGAAGAGATGGGAGAGGAAATGGGAGAAGAGGAGGGAGTAGAAACTATAGTTTTTATGTAAAAGAAATCTTAAAAATTAATAAAAAGGAAAAGTCTCCTAAAATCCCTTGAAAGTGTCATCATTCTCATCTTTAGAATAAAAAAATCTTCATAATTATTGAATATTACTTCAGAGTATTGTGCCCATCTGTGTCATACATAAAACACAACTATTTTTTTAGTTTCTATTTATAGATTTTTATATTTACATACCTATTGAAAGAATGTTACTTCAAATCTACTTGCATTCTATCTTTGAATTTGTACATCAAAATATAAGCTGAAAGAGACGAATGTTCATTTATGTATAGCTGGACTTTGCAATTAATACAAATATAGAGTGTGAATTTTAAAAGCATTAAATTATTTGAAAGTAAAAATAATTAACAAGGATTTTTAAGATGTAAATATAACTGCCAAATCAGTATTATGACAGATTACCACTAAAAATTTGTTACTACATTTTTTTGTTTGTATGTGTTTCTGTACATACACATGTGCATATTACTGAGCATGTATGTAGGTCAGAAGACAACTTTCAGGAGTTCTTTGCTTATACCATGTGGGCCTGAGGAATTGGATTGTAATCTTCAGATTTAACAGCAAGTGCTTTTGTCTACTAAGACATCTTATCAAGCCCTGAATTGATATTTTGTATTGATATTTCTTCCAGCAATTCAGTAATAGGTTTATTATCTTCAGCCCTTCCACTCTTTAGAATGCACAGTAATGAATCAGAAATGACTTTTAGCAGCTAAATACTGTGGCATGTCTTTTTTTTTTTTTTAAAAATCATCTTGGAAAATACCTAATCATTCAATATGTCCAGAGCATCTTAGTTTATAAAAATGATTAACAATGAATCTTGAAGAATTAAACATGCAAATGGATGTAATCCGAGATTCTGAGAACCAATGAAGTCATGTCACAACTTAAGTTTTGTTGTTAGATTATTAAGGGATTGACCATATATCTAATATTTCTACTAAATACTCTCAGAAATATTTCTCTAATGATGTAGGTGTCATCATTTCTTGTCCTTCTTCTATCCAATGAATAGACAGGCAGTTAATGAAAAAGAAAAGCCTCTGCAATTGAACAAGAGAGAATGATCTAAGCATATTTTATAAATGGAAGAGAATTTACATTACCAACTACAATGCACTGGCATGTATACATGTCTATATTAATTATATACATGTAAAATTTTTATCTATAACATTTCTTTGGAAGAGCTATAATTGAAACATTTGAAGTAAAATCAAAACTGAAGTCCATTGTGAACAAAAACAAAAGAAGATCTGAGAAGAAAATTGGAGAGCCAGACAGAGCTATTGACTCAGGACAAAAGCACCTGAGCACTTACCAGCTGGAAGGGACATTGTCCAGAAAAAGGGTTGTGATGAGATGCCAGTGGCTGGTGCACTGTGGAGTCAGGAGAGTACATTAGGACAGCATCAGATACCCTGGAACTGGGTGCGGTTCCAAAGGTTTTGGGCTGCCATGTGACTGCTGGGAACTAAACCTGGGTTCTACACTCTGAGCCATCTCTCCACATGCGAAGAGGGGAGCCTGCGGTCACCGTGGCTGTGTCTTCTGTGAGTTTGACGGGAAATTAGAGGCAAAGCTGGCGGAGAATAGGTTGGGGGTGACTGATTTCCTTGGTCTTCCAAGGTAATGTCCAGGAGAGAACGGATGAGACTGGACACCAGAAAGAAACTACACATCTTGATTGTTAAAGCCACTCTAGTTTGTCTGAATTTACTCCAGATTCAGTCAGTCTGCTGCTTTTCACTAATAAGCATCCTGTGTTTGCATACATTGTATAACTTCTAGTACTTTCAAATTAATTAATGATATACATTAGTCTTGTTTTACATACAATCAAAACCATAGGTATTATAGCAAATAAAATGCTTGAATTTTGCTTTCCAAACATAGGGAAGTTGTGGAATAATATAAAAATTCAGAGACGATGCTGAGATCATAATGCAACTCAGTAATTCAGAAGGACCATATCTTCATGACTTCGTCACTTGCCAAAAGGCTCCCCCAAATTTACTGACAGACAACACGGGTACGGTGCTAACATAAATTTGAACAAATTCAAGCATTAAAACCATCACACTGATTCTTCCTAAAATTTTACTTGTCAGCAATGTTTGGTAAACTGCCTTTGTTCACAGGATTAATAGATAGATAGATAGATAGATAGATAGATAGATAGATAGATAGATAGATAGATAGATAGATAGATAGATAGTAGATAGAGGGCACAAAATGTTGCATGCTTTGAAACATTTAGGAAAACCAGCAGTATCCTATACCCTTCTTTAATGTTAGGTAAATGTATTATTTAGCAATTGTTTTCACTGCTTAATATGTTTTTAGACAACATTTGTGATGGAAGTTAGAAGACTTGTAAAAGATATGCATATCTTTACAATATATTTATAATCGTATTTACAATCATATGCATGCACATAGGTGAGTCACTACTATTGTACTTTCCAAATTCATCTAGTATTACAAAATTATTTTGATTCATTCATTTATCCAAACATTTATCAAATGTTCATCTACATGTATCTTATGTGTTCTAAGATAGGTTCTATCTTTAATTGAGTTGATAATTATTGCCATGAAATATCATCACTCTCTTCATAGTAGGAACAATGGCGTAAAGAATGAACAGAATGAAGAAAATGATCTAGGAAAATAATCTAAGAGCTGTCTTGGAGAAGGGACTTCCTAACAGAAATAATATTGTGCCTGGGAGCTAACTGCAGAACAGATTTTACTCATCATATTTGTTTATGCCCTTAGAAGATTGGCACACGGAAAAGAATTAATTTACAATTATGGAGGTCAGAAGACCAAGATGACTTCAATGTGCTTATAAGATGTTAACAATATTCCTTCTGGAGTCCTTATGAGAAAAACTGTTCATTGGCCTTTCCTTTGCTTATTGGAGTTACTTGATTTTCTTGACTTATGTCTTTTGCCTTTATAAGATAATTAATGATCACAGCTTTCTGACATCTTTTCTAATTCTGTCTTCCACAAGTCCTTTGCTTCCCTTTCTGATGGTTTGTGAGAACCAGCAGAATACTACAAGGTAATATTTCCATATGTAGGCCCTCGTTCTCAACCACCTACAAATTAGTAGAGTAATAGAATGCAAGTGATTTTGGGGTCATTACTCTATTTACCATGAAAAGCTATATTTGTGTTATAGGAAACAGCAAGTTCATGTGTATCAGGCAGAAAAAAATAGCATCTGTAAGAAAAGCCATACAAATCACAAATAGTAAGTTTTTAATAATACATTTGGTATTTGCATGTAAATTACATGTGTCTCATATACTATGAAACTAGATTTCCAAATGCGGTGCAGAAATTAAGAGGTTTTAATTTTATTTTATGCATATGAGTGTTTTGCTTGAGACTGCAAGTATGTCTGTGTACCGTGTATGTGCCTGCTGATTTCTGGGGCTAAAAGACATTGGAGCCTATGGAACTGTCTTTATAAGCAGTTGTGATGTGCCATGTGGGTGCTGGGAATGAAACTCAGGAAGAGCAACAAGTGTTCTTACCTACTGTGCCTTCTCTCCAGCCTCCAAGAGCATTTCGAAAATGAGTTATTATAGAGGGGGAGAAGTCTGCAATCATCTACAACTTAATGATAAATCAAATCTTTTCTCAAATTTGGGAAGATTTTAGTTTGACATAATGCTAGGTATATGTACTGAACAATTCAAATATCCACATGCAATTTTAAGGCAAAATGGGTGATGCATAATGTGTATTATTGTTCTCATAGCTAGAAACAATTTCACACTGTCATTTACCCATATGAGGTCAGAACCATGCAGATATCTGAAAAACATACAATATGAGATTTAAATAGAATGTTCATCTGAAACTAAAAACTTGTGAAAACAATATTTTCTCCATTATGCCCTATAATCTCCTCTAAATGTCATATCTATTGTATACTTGGACCAATTAAGAACATAGACTGTCTGGGGAGTTTGCTTACTGGGGTTTAAAGTATTTGCTACACAAACAGTAGGACCCAAGTTTAGATGCCCAGTGCACACGTGAAAGCCCAGCATGGCACCATGTGCCTATAACCCCCACACTGGAAGGTGGAGACAGGCAGATTTTGGACACTCACAGCTGACAATTTAGCCAAAGCAGTTAGGACTAGGATTTAGTGAGAGACTGTTTCAAAATATAATGTAGAGACACATAGAGGAAGATATTGAATGCCAACCTATGGCCTCCATATGTGTCTGAACATACAAAGAACATATAAACACACCATATTTTTCAATTTATTTAAGCTGTTTCACTTCTAAAACTCTAATTTTGTTTCCATTAAAATTACCATTTAAAATCCATTTAAAATTATCATATAATTTTAAAGTTTACGATACAACTAATGGAACAGTTCTCAGAACTTCTAAGAATACAATACAGAGAAAACAGGTAAATATCCTGAGAAGGAAAGGGAATGGATGTATTTCAAAGTAATGACTTACCCCAAGCATAGGAATTATGTATAGCGAAATTATTACTTTCTTACCAATGAAAGAATTACTAGAAAATTTGAGTTCATTTATGTAACAGAAGTTCCTAAACATGAGACTTCGTTGATTGTTACTAATTCAATTATTGAGCACTTTGAAAGATGTCATTACATGGAACACACTTTGTTCTTATGGAATTTTGTGACCCTGGCAATATTCATGGCACTGTGTAGCATAGATGTCTCTGGTTAAAACAGAGAGCACACTATACAAGTTTTAGATTAAAAATAGAGGCCAGGTTGGAATCCTGTTTCAAAGAAGGTTCTGAGCTTAATTAATAATTTCATTGTAACTATTTCAGTTTACTTGTCCCTGTAGGTTCAAGCTGTAGATGGTAATTACTTTTCTATGTTTTAAAGCAGTCCTCATACAATGGAGAATAAAATAATAGTGATATTGAAAAAGTAAAATCTGCAATATATCGGCAAGGGCATAGAGACTGCTGCATTCACTCCGACCATGCCCTCCAAAAATTGTTCTCAATGTCCTCAAACACGACAATCTTCTGCAGGACTCGTCAATCAGCAAATGTCACTCTGTGACCACTATGATTTGTATTTTCATTGCCATATTTTCTATTTGATAAATACAGAAACAGATTCAATGATCAACCACACCTGGCCATGAACAAAAATCCATTTCTTATATCCATTAACTTGGTTGACACCAATTTGATGTTACTGTCTGAAGTGCGCCACCAGTTGTTAACAAGGTTGTAGAATGGACAGTAGAATTCGGTAATTTTCACATGTGTGCTAAACAAATGAGAAAAAAGAATCCGAGAAAACATGGCAGAAATATTTTAAAATAAAAATCATACGGCTAAGAGGGATGTGTATTTCAACTCTTTGTTAAAAAACCAAATCCATGATTTTGAAAATAATGCAAAGGAAGATGTTTTAACTTCATAGTATATGCCCATGATGGCTCTTGTTCTAAATTAACTCATACTTTTCTAAAGTAATAAATAAATTAATACACACTTTACATTTTCTGCAAACCTAATTCTTCTACTAATGCATTGTTACCAGCTTAATTTTCCTGAAATTGTGGATGTAACAATAGGCCACTAAAGATTTTGTTTAGTAAATTAAGACCTTCTTAACCTTCTCTCTTCTACACTACACTTAGAAACATTTTTTTTATTCTGAAGTAGCCAAATACCAAGAAGGAAAATACTTGAGTCCCAAGCAAACTATCCTCAGGTACTTTATCATGTACATGTGTAACACAATGGTAGGCAAGCCACCCCAAATTACTGTCTACTGCTATCTTAACTGTCTGCTATCAGGTACAGTATTTTATTCACTCACAAAATGATTATGATAAGGCCCCTTTTACCATTTCTTTTCCTGCAACTCGTGAAATAATCCAGGTTGGCCTCAGACTTGCAATCCTCTGGCCTCAGCTTCACGAGTGCTACAATAACAGGTATGTCTGATATGACTTCTTCTGTGTTAAGGAGGTACCCTGAAGAATCAGATACTTAACCCTTTAAGGGCTGCATTAAAAATATTTATCAAAGATGAATATGAAATATAATATTTTTATATTAGAACTAAATAGTGACGTGTTTATCATTCAACTTTGAGATATAACTTAAAATGGTATAATCAGAAATTGTGTTTATGCTAATTTTGATAGGTGAACAAAGGTAATGTAATAAAGAAAGGATTGGTTTTGAATTGTTTAAACTTTAGCAAGTACAGAAAAAAATACCATAGAATAACATTTTTTATGGTGTTAATTCAAAAGTCAGTGAGGGAGGCTAGAGAGACAGCTCAGTGGTTAAAAGCAATGGTTGCTCTTCCAGATGGTTCAAAGCCCAGTGCTCACATGGTGTCTGGCCATCATCTGGACTCCAGTTCTAGGGAATCTAATGACCTCTTCTGACCTGGGAAGACATTGTATGAAAGACTATGGTGCATAGACATCGAGCAGGCAAACTCTGTGTGTGTGTTTGTGTGTGTGTGTGTTATAAAATAAAAATTAAAAATAAAACTTAATTAAAAAAAAGAGTCATTGAGATGTCTCAGTGGACAGAAATCTGCTGATCTTAGTCTAATAACTGGGCCTCACGTGGTGGAAGGGGAGAACTCACTCCTACATATTTCTTCTGACTGCAAATGTAACCCTATGAAATGCTTCCCTCAAAAAACAAGCAAATAAACACATGCACACACAAAGAAAAAAAACTGAATAAATAACAAATGTAGTAACTTTTGAAAATTCAGGATGAATATATGTAACTGTAACCTTTGTGGGAGAAAATCTGTGTGGCTACTGGTATTTTGATGAATTTATCTATATGAAGCATGACTTATGAAAGAAATCCTGATAATTTGATTTTTTAAAAGTCATTAGCAGCTCTCATGGGAACACTGTAAAGAGACTAACAAGATACATCACTAAAGAAAAACATGTGCCAGGTAGTGGTGGTGGGGCATGTCTTTAATCCCAGCACTTGGGAGGCAGAGGCAGGTGGAGCTCTGGGATACAGAGCCAGTTCCAGGACAGGCCCCAAAGCTGCAGAGAAACTCTGCTTCGAAAAACCAAAAAAAAAAAAAGAAAGAAAGAAAGAAAGAAAAAGAAAAAGACAAGGAAAAGAACATGAATATTGCAATTATTGTCATAAAATGGTTCAGTGTCATTTGCTGCGAGCAAACTGGAATTTGAACAATAAAAACAGAGATGGAAGCACACAACTGTTAGAACTTTTAAAATCAAAGGAGAATAGTTTGTTAATTCAAAGTGTGGCTGGCTGCAAGTAGAATCCACGAGATTGCTCATGCATGACCATAGGCAGAAATGGAAAGGCATATTTGAGAAGTTTCCTGGGAAGCTAAGCTTAATCTTTTTATACTTGGAATTGTCAGGACTGGGCTTTTCAGATACTTAAGATGTGCCTGCCAATGGGAATGCTAAGGAAGAAATGGGAGCAGAAGGCTGATGATGAAAAAGATGCAGAAGAAAGGCAGGCAGATACTGGCAAGCAAGCATCTAAGAGCATGAAAATGATAATGTTCACACTAAAAGGATCGACAAGAATGAATAGACAGAAAAAAATGAAAATTAACATTAAGGCTGCAGTAACTTGTTCATCCTCCATGTCTGGTCTCAGAATTCAGTCATGGTCACTTTGAGTAGAAAAGCAGAAGGCAACACTACCCGCATATGGGGTGTGCTTCTCACCACTCCACAAAAACTGCAAGTGAACTCACAACAGGTTAGGAAGAAAATGAAACAACAACAACCAAAACTTTCCAAGGCATTGTTTTCTACTTAAAAGTACTTTTCAAGGAAAATTTGTTTTTTATTTCATTCTATATTTTTGTACGTATTGCTAGGTCACCTAACCATTCTTTGGGGTGCTCTCTACCCTAATTCTGACTTCATTTCTGGTGACATCATGTTTATTATCATCTCAAAAACTCAAAGAAAAAGAAAAACTTGAGAAAAAAATCTCTTCCAAGCATTCTAGTAACTTTTTTGTATTGCATCTGGCTGTATGTTAAGTAATTGGTTTGTGTGAGATGGCCAAAGATACTTTTTTCTTTTGTCTATGAAGTTGTTGTTGATTTTTATTTTTGGCCTAATTGATGCATGGGTGAAACTGTTGGTACAGGTTTCTGTCCCTCTGGTCTTACAGCTGTTCGGTCCTAAAGAAACACACAGAGGTCTACATTAATTATAAACTGGATGGCCTATTAGCTCAGGCTTCTTATTAACTAACTCTCATATCTCATATTAACCAAAAATTCTTGCCTGTGTTAGCCACATCGCTTGGTACCTTTTATCAGTGAGGCATTCTCATCTTGCTTCTCTGCATCTGGGTGACAATGGCAGATTGAGCCTTTTCTCTTCCCAGAATTCTCCTGTTCTTATAGCCCCATCTATACTTCCTTCCTGTCTACTGGCCAATCAGCATTTTATTAAACTAATACATGTGACAAATCTTTACAAGGTAAAAAACCATTGTCCTACAGTATGAAACAGTGTCCAACAATAAAGCAGAGTTTTATTTTGTTTTGGTTTTTTTTTTTTCTTTTGGCTTTTCAAGATAGGGTTTCTCTGTAGCTTTGGAGCCTGTCCTGGAACTAGTTCTTGTAGACCAGGCTGGACTCGAACTCACAGAGATCCACCTGCCTCAGAGTGCTGGGATTAAAGGCGTGCACCACCACTGCCCGACAGAATTTTATTTTGAAAAAAGAATCTTGATGTATATTTTTTAATAAACTAACTCCCTGTCAATGGCAGCATAGTACATGACCCCATTTATTTGGCATTAGAGGAAGTAAAATTGTAGATAAAAAGAGAGTGAAGGTCAAAGGTGCTTTTTGAATACAAGCATGCATAGATGAAGCACAGGGGATTTTAATAAAGTTGTAGGAATGCTCTTTGATACAATAGTGGCACCAAAACCACATATTGCAGGACCTGTGGGTAGGAACTCTTGGAGAAAGACGTTGTCTGCAAAGGATGGTGGACTCATTAAAACTTCAGAGACTAGTGAAGCTGGAATGTTGCAGATCAGAGACTAAGCACAATTTATCTTGGGCTGTTGTAAGTTTCCCCACTATTTAGCCGTGTTTTGACCCATGCTCTGCCCCTATCCCTGCACTGTGTCCAACTTAAAATCCTTACAACAACAACAACAATAAAAAAAAACAAGGTAAAATAAACTTAAGAACACCCTGTTTTCAAAGGGGTGAGAGTGTTGACAGGTTGCATAAGGCCTATTGCAGAGTTTGTCCCATCTTGCCTTAATGTTCCTGCCAGATGAACCCACCAATGTATCTGAAAAGGACCTTGATTTATGAATTTCTTTGTTCTGTTACCATCGAAACGTAATATTGTTTCCCCTTTGAAACATGGTATTCCTAGTGACCTAAATCTGGGTTTCCAGATCAGGGTTACTCACATTTGGCTACAGAAAGAAAAAAACACAAAAAATGAAACGTATTCCCTTTGGGGTAGGAGCTGTAGATATTTTTTTTTACATTGAAAAACCTCAAAAGAAGAGTCTTTTTGTTTCACATAAGCTTTTTTAAAAAATGTAAATTGTGAATTGTATTATACTAGGACATAGGAGATTATAACCAAAAAACAATGTTGTAAATGTTATACATTACTGAAGGTCATGACGGCAGTGGGGGACTGGGATTGCCCTAGATAACATGGGTAAATAAGAAGATACTTAAGAAACATTCTCCAGTCCCTACACAAACTCTTTCCAGCATAAGTTACTATTTATTTCAGGATACAGCATTATCTATAGTAAAACCAGTTAACAGGATGCTCATCCATAGAATATAGGGGATGCTGTGAGGGCCCCAAAATGTGAGCCTATCCCACCTTATCTGAAGGTCAGAGAGTTTTAGCTTGCTCAAAGTGTTAACAACAAGGCAGCTACACACTCTGATGTAGGGTGTGGTTACTTAGTGTTTGGGACATTAAGATGACCCATACAGATAGATCCTCTTCACCCTGACCAAAGGTCAGAGAATTCAAGCATACTTCTACTCCTTCTTTTGAAATAGGAGGTTTGACCTAGGGAGTGGCCGCCTTCAGGATACTTGGTCTAGGGTGAGTTTACTGCCTAAAAAAGCAGAATGTTTTTCTCATGAGTTAATGGCTTGATGTCTCAAAGTACTGAAACAAGTAACTGTTCTAGTTGTCCTTTGTATCATGTTAAAACAGTCTTTGACTTCTCCCTGCTTTTTGTATTGAGGTATAAAAATGTATGAAAAATTAAACATGGGGAGAACTCAGAACTAAGTATGGAGGAGACTAAGTGGCCCTCCGGATACTATCCTATGTCTCTATTATTTTTCTTATATCTGTCCTTCCTATCTAACTTTTCTAATCCTTGCACCCCTATCCTGGAATGTGTGAACCTACCACAGCTAGGAACCCAGCAGAAGCCACCCCAAAAAGATGGCTCCCTACATATGGCAGCCCAACATGGTGGTTTATGACAGGATGCGCTGCCTAGAAGTCTCTTAACCAAGTACTTCAAAATAGCCAGGATGTGGTCCTTTGATCCCAGCACTTGGGAGGCAGAGGCAGGCCAATCTCTGAGCTCTAGGCCAGCCTAGTCTACAGAAAAAGTTCTAGGATAGCCAGGGCTGCACAGAGAAACCTTGTCTTGAAAAAAAACTCCAATATTATAATTTTGACAGGGTTTTCTTAAATGATTTCTGATAGAGGTTGTTAATTATTTTGCTCAGTATCTGCTACATATACTCATTAAAAGTCAAAAGCAATAGTTTTGATAAATGGCTCCATATGCTGTATAAAGTGTGTTTCATGCTTCATATAAGGGTCACCATGAATTCTAGAATGCTCATAGTTAACAGTATACACAGGTAATGTTACTTTATTATATTATCTTAAATGTGCAATTTTAAATCTGTTTTTTTAAAAATTAAGGTTGTTTGACCTTAATTGTATTCTAGGCCAAACAAATCACATCTTCATTAGACTGGCTATCACTGCATATGAAAGTTCCTGATAGTTGAACTTGTTGAGTGTAGGCAGCCATTCAAAGAAAGAGGAAGGGAGAAGAGTTAGTAGACCATCATCCAAGGGTAAAAGTGACTGTCAACATTTAATTTGTAAGAGGCTAGGATTTCTGATGGAGAATGTGTTCACTTTATCATGGAGCTGAGCCCACCCTGATTAAAACACAGCCATGTAGTTTGTAGTCATCTTGGGTAATGACATAATAAGAGGGGGGACACCATGTGACTTTATCATGGAACTGCATGGCATAAACCAAAATGGCAGCATCCATAAACTTTCCAGTCCCAATGAGTCCTCTTAGGCTCACCATATTCCCTTTCATATTAGACTAAGACAGTAACACCAAATCTTGTCTTATTTTCTTTTTTAGAGTTTTGTCTTGTTTTAATTTTGACAGTTACCTCTTGATATATTTACTGATTTCTTTATTTAAATGCATTTATTGACTCATTTTTCAGTCTCTTTTTTTAAAAACTTTTTTAATGTGTTTTGGTGTAAAGATGTCAGATTCCTCTGGAACTGGAATTATAGTTATGAATTGCCATGTGGGTGCTGGGAATTGAACCCACATCCTCTGGAACAACAGCCAGTGCTCTCAACTGCTGAGCCATCTCTCCAGCCCCTATGTATTGATTTCTACAGCAGATTTAAGAGTTTTCCTTGGCAGTGTATCCAGAGGTACATTGCCTACTAACAAAAGGAGCTACCACTTTGAGCATTGTAGCATCCCAGGGACAAATATAGGTAAAGCCCAAATCCCAACAGGGTCTCAAAGGATACATCACCAAGCTGTATGTAAGCGGCTGCCAGTGAGCTGTTGCAGCAGTCATCTTGGGAAGGAGGCTGGAGGTTTTTGCTCTGCTGGATTTTAATGCCTGCTATTTCTACCCAGTATTTCCAGGTCCTTTTCCTCTAAATGAAATACCATATCCTTCCCTGTTCCCCTCTTAAGATTCCTTTGCCCAACACTGATCTGTTTTTGTTTCTCCCCCATGGCACTGTAAGAACTTTTGATTTTGCTTTCATCTTTCAGTTACAGCTACAGAGACAGGTTAAGACTACATCACCTTCCAAGTTATTTTAGATCCTTGTCTGTCATTGTTTTTGTAAGTTTAGTATTCTCCAGATTAGAGAGACATAAATTCAATTTACATGGGGTAAATTACAAAGAGGTTACTTCTATACCAAACAAATTGGTTCAAGACTGGACCCAAAAATGTTGGACCAGGCTCTCAAATTTTAACAACGAGCCATCTGCTCTATCAGTTCCTGATCCCTACTGTCCAGCATCCTCCCCTTATTTAACTCCCTGTGTAGGCTTATCATTGTGGTGATGAAACACCATGACCAAAAAGCCACTTGGGGAAGAAAGGGTTTATTTGGCTTAATCTTCTTTATCATAGTCCATCAGTGCAGGAACTCAAATAGAGTCAGAACAAGAGCTGATTTGTGCAGAAGCCATGGAGGAATGCTGATTATTGGCTTGTTCCCATGGCTTGCTCATTCTGCTGTCTTATAGAACCCAGGACCACCAGCCCAGGGATGATACTGCCCACAGTGTACTGGGCCCTTCCTATCAATCACTAATTAAGAAATGTCCTACAGGCTTGCCTGCAGCCCAATCTTTTGAGGACAATTTCTTAATAGAGTGTCCTTCTCTCAGATGCCTTTAGTTTATGCAAGTTGACATAAAAACTATGCAGCACACTCCATTCCTCCTTATTCCTCATATTTGCATTTTCAGTCTGCCTTTTCAACATTTTACAGAAGTTTCTTCTGGATCAAACCACTGCCATTGATCAGTCCACCACATGGGATGAAGTAAAAAACGTCTCTCCAAGTGCTAATCCAGACTCTGGAATTTCTTAACACTGAGCCCTCTGTCACGAGGAAGGAGTCAGACAGTGAAAGATACCTACTACCCTTTATTAAAGGATCTGAAATAAAGTATGCTCTATACCGCCACGCCCCCTCAAACACACAAGTCAAGACTATAAAAAGGCCTGAAGTATAGTCAGACTTTCTTTTTGGGTCACCAGCTCACAAATAATTACATGGAGACATTATTAATTATGAAAGCTTGGCCTTAGCTTATCTTTTATTTCCATCTATCTCTTAAGACAAATTAACATTCATCTACTTCTGCCATGTGGCTTGGTTATCTGTCTTTTGCACTATGTTTGAGTTTTTCAGTGTCTCACTGGTGTCTCTGATGTGCCTAGATTCATCCTGAGTTCCTCTCTCTGCCCCCAAAGTCCCGCCTATTCTCTCCTGTCTAACTATTGGCCATTCGCCTCTTTATTAAACCAATCACAGGGATACATCTTCACACAGTGTAAAGAAACATCCCGTAACACCAAAGTTTCAAGAAACCTTCAGTCCCTAGATGTTTATAAAACATCTATCCCCTATCACACACCCTGGAGCCCAGAGATCACGAAACTGCACTCTGACTTATTTCTCACCTTGCAGTTCTGAAAGCATTTTACTCAGAAAAGCAGTTTCCAGGGCAGGAAAGGTCAAGTTCTCACCCCTCCCTTTTCTCAACTACAAACGTTGTTTTCAGAGCCAAAAAGGCATATTCTCCTGAACTCTTAAATATGAAAGAGCTGGATTTTGGATACCAACCTTTCAGACCAATAAAGGCTGGCTCTCACTGCTTTGAGGTCACCTTGAATCAATTCTTTCATTTTCATCCTCTCATCTAGATGATGCAGAGAACTTAAAACCAAAGACAAATAGGTTGTTATCTAGGTGCTGACTGACACTTGTCACAGTGCTTTTTGGGGATTTAATGGATGAGGTTTTAAAGCGACTGCATACAGTCACTGAGGTGAGAATTAACCGATCAGCATGCACAAGGATAGTAGAAGCATTGTGGTGATCTGCTGGTATCCCTTTCATCAGCTCTTCTTTCCATGAATCGAACAAATTTAAAATAAATTTAGAAAGTAGTAGGTCATTCTTATTAGTCTGAACAAGAAACAATAGGGCAGGAAAGCTGCTCATATCTTGACAGCTGCTAAGGAGAGAGAGAGAGAGAGAGAGAGAGAGAGAGAGAGAGAGAGAGAGAGAGAGAGATGAGAGCAAGTCATATTTGAGTTGGGGTCTAACAAGCAAGCAGGATCAATAATGAAGGTAGGCAAACGTCTACCTGGTGGAAAGTGAGGGCTTGGGAGAAAAAGTAAGAATGCTCGGAGTGCTTAGAGTCTCAGAGAAAGGCAGTTAAGAAAGGGGGCACACTCCACTCCCAAGAATATATGTGACCACACAAGTATTTGTCCAGGAGGTGCGTGAATATTTTACACCAGTCTCCCAGGGCTGGCAAGAGGGCTCGGCAATTAAGAGTACTGGCTGATTTTCCAGAGGTCCTGAGTTCAATTCCCAGCAGCAACATGTTGGCTTCAACCAGCCTCCCATAGGTTTGTACAGCACGAGCACACTCTGCTAGTTTTGCACAGGTTCTGCCCCTTAGAGCAGTGGTTCTCAATCTTGAAGACCGTGAGATATGACCTCAGCCAAGAGGGAAAAGACAAAGACATAGCCACCACCTGTATTAGAATAAAATCCAAATATACTTTCTGTCTCCTTGCTGAGCTTTAAAACTTTTTTGCAGAAAGAATTGCCTGGCTGAAGGACTTTTGCATTGGTTGTATGGTCTTTTGTGCAATAAGCTGACATTATTCATTATATGTTTGTAACAGCTACTACAGGGAACTAGTGCCTTTAAAATTGCACATAAGAATATACAATTTTACCATTGTTTTGGAGAGTTTTATGTAACCTTGAGGTGAGCTGAAGTAATTTCTGAAGGAAGGGAACTTCAGTTAACAAAATCCCCCCACAAGGTCTGGCTATAAGCAAGCCTGAAGGACATTTTCTTAAATAGTGATAGATGGGAGAGGGCCCAGCCCTTGGATTCTACAGGAAAGTAGACTGAGAAATCCAGAGTAGACAAGCCAGTAAGAAAACTGTACTCTCTATTCCGTCTGCATTGGCTCCTGCCTTCCGGTTTCTGTGCTATTTGAGTTCCTGCTCTCATTTCCTTCAGTGGTAAAAGGCGATATGGAAGAGTTTGCCAAACAAACCGTTTCCTCCCTAAGTTACTTTGGCCATGGTGTTTCATCACAGCAATGATGACCCATACTAGATGTGGTGGTTTGAATAGGTATGCCCTCCCCCATACACTCATGTGTTGGAGTGCTTGACCCATAGGAAGTGGCACTATTAGGAGGTATAATGCCTTGAGGTAGTTGTGGCCTTGTTGGCCTTGTGGAGGCAGGCTTTGAGGTTTCACATATGTCCAAGCAAGGTCCAGTGTGGTACGCAGTCTCCTTCTGTTGCCTGTGGATTAAGATGCAGTGCTATCAGCTCCTTCTCCAGCACCATGTCTTCCTGAATGGAACCATGTTCCATCATAATGATAATGAACTAAACCTCTGATACTATAGCCAGCCCCAATTAAATACTTTCTATAGCTCAAATCTAATTGGTCTTATTAACAAAAACCCAGAGTCAGATATAGGGGTTAATGCTGAAGATCAGAGAAGCAGAGCGTCAGCCACTCATTCTTCCTCAAATCAAAGGGGTGATCCTGTCCCTGCAAATATTCAGACTGGATGCCCTGAGCTCCTGTCTCCTCCTGTCTCATATTCCTCTCTCTGCCCACCAATATCACTGCCCATCTCCAGCTTCCGAGTGCTAGGGAGGATTAAAGGTGTGAGCCACCTCCGCTTGGCTCTGTTTCACTTCTAGACTGATTCAATCTCGTTTAGCCCAGGGTGGCCTTTAACTCACAAATGTCCATCTGCCACTGTCTCCTGAGTGCTGGGATTAAAAGTGTGTGCCACCACTGCTTGGCCTGGGATTTAAAGTGTGTGCCACTACTGCTTGGCCTCTGTGGCTACCTAGTGTGGCTAGCTCCACAATCAGATCTTCAGGGAAACTTTATTTGTTAAAATACGAACAAAATGTCATCACAGTTTTCCTTTACAAGGGTTGCCATTGTCATGATGCCTCTTTACAGCAATAGAAACCCAAAGACACTGGGATAACTATTCATCATAATAGTTTATTTGTGTATATGATATTCCCTCCATACAATAGCTGGAGGTTATTAATTGTCTAAATAAGAATTTTGGTAGTTCTCCAAAACTAATGAAATCATTTATAATACTTATTACTAAAATTCTATCTTGTTTTTTTATTTACATCTAGAAAACCTAATTTAAAAGGTTTAAGATAGCTAACAGCTTTTGTTTTTCAGCATAGTACCTGCAGACATTTTTAATATATAACCCTTACAAAACCATATTTATGACTAATAATTCAACTGCATAAAATAAATCTGATATAATTTTTGCTGTGCTATTTTACTTTATTGTATTATCAAGCCTTGTGCAAAATTTCCTAAAGCACTGGAACTGAGGATAAGAGTCACCAGCTTTCTTATTTCATTTACTAGTAAAGAGACACATGCCAATATTAAATCAGATAGAAAGATGATATGGCAACTATAAAATTTTGCTTGTTGTTGCTTAATCCTGTTTTATTGCCTACCTTTATTTCATTAAAATATTAACAATGCAAATCAGACAAACAATGCCCCTTTTATTTTCAATCTTTCTGCTTTGTTTCAAATAGAAGTTAAGTTAATGCCCCGGCCAACGGGTAAGTCAACAGAGACCCTAGAGGTGAAGTGAAAATGGGATGGGACAAGAGATACAAGAGATGGAGACAAGACAGGATTCTGATCGAGTCTCATTTATTCAAGGGAATAATCCAGGTAAATATAAGGTAAGGGAAAGGAGGAAATTCTTCTTGTGTATATGGGTAGCTAAGCAACTTACTAGGCAACCTAACCATGGTCTAATGGTCAGGCGGAAAGTCCCTAACTGCATCATACAGAAAAGTCAGAATGTTCAGAACACAGAAACAATTGAGCAATAACTCCTTGCAGGGTTAGTATTTGACAGATCAGAACAGCAGGAGAAGCCAAGCGTAGCAGCGTGGGTGAGACTGATCCAGGGAGCAGTAAGTCTCCCACAGGTTAATAGCTGACTTCAGAGATAGTTGATTTACTCAACGTCCATGAAAGAACTAAGAAATATTTGTTACTAGCTATCGAATAGTGCTAGTAAACTGAGTCACACAGAATTACTGAAGAGAGACACTCAGTGCAGTTACCCTTCTTCCCCACAATCCTTTGGTTTCTGGACCATGAGAGCAAAGAGGACAGAAACAGCAGGTGGGGCTTTTCTGGCCTGTGAACATGATGGAAATAGCCTTCAAGGATACAGTTTCAATGAGGCATCAATTTTATTCCAGAGTACAGTGGATATATAGGATTGCAGACAGTAGCTGGGGAAAACCTAATTTGCAGTAAGTGGAACATTACTACCATATAGCTAGATTAGTAGCATAGCCCTATCAAATTAGCTAGAGCATGTCACCTAATTTCCATATGGGCAGCAGGGGGAAGTGTTTACAGAGAAATTTGTTAAGGGTCAAATGAAAGATGAGTCAGTTATCCTGCCTAGAGACATTCTTCAAATAAAGTCAGGTAGAGAACAAGAAGCCCTCCAGCTGGGGGAGGGAGTCCTCCCTGCTTCCGAGCTAGGAGAGAGCTATCAGGCCATGGTAGACCACAACCTCTCACCAGAAGGGCCTTCCAACAACTCCAGGATGCAATGAAGCCTTGAAGGGGCAGGGACAACAGCCAAAAGGAATTGAACATGAAGCAACTTTTCAGAAGCACATATACTGACTGTCACACCAATGATATTTTAAGAGTACATCAAGCTCCTCGTACCAGAGCCCCTGGTCTAATCCACGTTTCTCAAAGGAGCACATCACCTCTGCGGTCTCAGGCTTTACTGTGCGCTGTTTACAGGAGTGTCTGTGACTAAAGCTATGCAAAGCTGCCAAGTTCCTTCAGAAAAACAACTCTATAAATCACAGAAAACAATCACTATTTATTACAATGGCTTATTCAAGGTCTGAGTACCTCCAAAAGAACAGCTACTTCATTCTGAGGTTTACACCAGATACAATTACTGTACTAAATCTCCCTCAACAGGATAAGCAGTCATTATGATGATGACCGTTGCTGTATTGATAGGCCTAGAACACTCCTAAAGTAATACGAAATATATTATTTTTCAACTCTGTCTCAACTTTACAAGTTTAAAAAATAACTACGGGCAAAATTATAATTATTTTGTAAATGTTATAAATTTCTTAAAAGTTATCTCAAATATATATATTTGTGAAGTTTAATATAATGTTTAAAATTTAGTCTCACTTTGATATATCTTTACTTTGTGTATTGTATATATATACACAAACATTTTATACACAACATATATATACATATGCACACAAATACATATATACATACATACACACACACACACACACACACACATATATATGTATATATGGCCAAAGAATAGTGACATCTCAGTTAACTAATATATTCTAAGTGGACTTAATATTTTAATACTATTTTTTATTTTTCTAAATTAAAATATACTTATATCATTTATATTTTTATATAATTCTCCTATTCTTTCTCCTTGGTCCAACCCTTTTTATATACTTTTCTCTCCCCTACAATGCTGCTATCTCTCAAGGTCAATGCCTATTTTTTCTTTGTCATTATATATGTATGTATGTATACACACATATGTATATACATGTGTGTATATACATGTGTATATATATGCATATCAAAAGACAAATACACACACATATAATCTGTATATATACAGATAACTGTGCACACACACATTTCTAAATATAAAGACACTACCTGCTATGTCTGTATTTGTTTGTATATAGTTTGTATGTTTTTGTATATACTTGACCATATGCATTTGTATGTATAGGATTCCTGATGTGGGATTCCCGTCTGTATGCTGTGAATAAGTTTTATTACCATTTATTAATAAAAAAGCTGCTTCAGCCTATGGCTGGACAGATTATAAGCAGGTTGAAAGATATATAGAGACAGAGTAGGCAGAGCCAGGGAGATGCCATGTAGAGCCAAAGGAGGCAGACAATGCTGGGTAGCTTCCCAAGAAGCAAGAGGCAACAAACCATGAGCCTCATGGTAAAATATAAAATGATAGAAATGGATTAATTTAATATGTAAGAGTTAGTGAGAAATATGTCTAAGCTATTGGCCAAACAGTGTTGTAATTAATAAAGTTTCTGTGTGATTATTTGGGTCTGGGCAGCCAGGGAATGAACAAGCAGTCTCTGCGTATAGATTCCAGAACTGAATATTTGATATTTGATAGCTAAGAAGTATTCTGTTCTCTGGGGAAGACTATTTTTCACCTCTCATTAGTCCTTAGTCACTTGTGGTTCTTTGTCTAGGATTGGAGGTCCATGAGGTTCCCCCTTCCATGTTATGGTGTATATTGGTGTTATCCTTGTTCATGTCATGTTTAGGCAGCCAGGTTGATGAGAGTTTGTGTAACTTCTCTGACATTTCTAAGAGACAGTCTCACAGCAATCTTCCTGTTCTCTGCCACTTACACTCTTTTAGAGCCTCTTCCACACTGATTCCTGAGCCTTCTGGGTGGAAATTGTGATGCAGGTGTATCATTTGGACTGGAAAATATACAGTTACTTGTTCTCTGTATTTTGAGCAGTTACAGTTTGCTGTAATTATCTTGATCAATCACAAGAAGTTTATTTGATAAGGGATGAACTAAATGATTCAGTGCATAAAAGGATAAATATTTAAATATAATTAGGGATTATGATGGTCTAGAAATGTGCCAGTTGTATAGTCTCCTCCAAGACCTGTGACTTCATTATACCATGGTAGTTAGCTAGATTTCCAAGCCTTAAGTCAAATTAGAGAGTTGTGGATACCACCATAATATGTATGCTATTGATGCAACCTTAAGGTTATTACAGCTCATAGACATCAAAGTTGCTTAGGACAATTGGTGGCTTCCCTCTCATTAAAGCTTTTATGGAAACTTCTGGTACCATGAAAGCTAATCCTCAGAGGAGTCTGCCATATCAGATCCAGCTCCAGTCTTCTAGGTCCCGTGGCTGAAGGGGATTCTCCACTCTGCCATCCCAAAGCTCTTGTCACTTAAGCCTACCTCTTTTCTTCTTCATACCATGTGTGTTCTATCTCCCTCCCCTGAAGACATTCCTTACCACATGAGTGGCCCTTTTCTAGTTTATTGGACTATAAAGCTCCTCCAGTTTAAGCACTTAAATCTAAAGATAGGAAAACAGAATCTAGATATGATAGAGAACATACATTATCTTTGGAAATGTGGTTTACCTTACCAGCTCAATCAATATACTGCAATTTTATTATTTTAT
The DNA here is from genome assembly GCA_004026605.1 of Ondatra zibethicus. Lineage (NCBI taxonomy): Eukaryota > Metazoa > Chordata > Mammalia > Rodentia > Cricetidae > Ondatra > Ondatra zibethicus. Next base: position 56,930 of record PVIU01005932.1, read on the forward strand.
TTTTTCTTTACAAATTAACAAAATTCCATTATGCATAGGTATCACATAGGGTAACGAACAAGCTGCTTATTACAGTTAGGATCTGAAGCACAAGATCAAAAAGAAAACCCAGAGAATGTGGAAAATAGATGGATAAGGAGGGGCTGGAGAGATGACTCAGAGGTTAAGAGCATTGCCTGCTCTCCCACAAGGTCCTGAGTTCAATTCCCAGCAACCACATGGTGGCTCACAACCATCTTTAATGGGGTCTGGTGCCCTCTTCTGGCCTGTAGGCATACACGCAGACAGAATATTGTATACATAATAAATAAATAAATATTTTTAAAAAACAGATGGAGGAGGAAACATGTCAGTCCATTGTGCTAAGGGGACATTTATAAAAGGATAGCCATAAAGTTTACCCTCTTCCTCTTTATTTATCACATCAGAAAACACAGACTTGAGTATTAGAAAGTCTATCAGACAGAACAGTTAATTAGGAAGTTACCCACACCTTTTTCTTTAAATACTGCTCATCTCAGGTACAGTTTGGGTATGTACTCAGGGGTACACTGGAACATTGATAAACAACTAGGTTATTAATAATTGGGAATTTTACAAAAGATCCTCTTTGATATCTACCTTTTGACGAATACTGTCATTATATAACTGATTATAGTAGACACTGAAATTTGTATTGACTTTAGTACACATATCAAATTTTTGAAGCTAGCACCCTGAGAGTCTCTTCTACGCCAACATTTGATATTCCCTCTGAGTTTATTTTTCCTGATGGGAACTTGGTCTGATTATTTTCATGTTCTATAGAGGACTTTTGTGAATTACAGTTTTCTATTCAAAAAATTTACTTATATAATCCCAGTCTAATTCAAACTAAGCCACATTTGAGCCCTTTAGCTCAAGTTAGTTTATACTTTGCTGTATTATTCTCAGGATTCACTTAGTTCTATGACATGATGTTTTAATTTGCGTTTATTGGATTTTTGTTAAACATTATGGAGCATACCAGGTTAGTTCCAGCTCTCTGATTTGGCAAGCGTTCCACTTCTGGCAAGTGATTTTACCACTTGTGCTTTTGTGATTTTTAGTAGAAGAAAGATTACAATGAGGCCCCCATCCTAGAGGCGTTAGAATTTATGTCAGTATTAAACTGTCTTTAGCGCATGAGGAGCATTACAAATAGATCTGCTACCGAAGTTGCTGTCTAGCTCCTCTATGTTCGTCATCATCACTTTCTATCCAACTGAAAAGGTTTTGTGTCACTGTGCTGGGTAGGAAAGTAACTCAGTGGTGGAGGGAAGACCTTGTGCACAGAATATTAGAGCACACACGCTGAATGACAACCAAAAGAAGAGAGGGTTCTTCCAATAGGATTCATATGCCTAATACCAAAGTTGCACAATCAATAGCTCTCTCTCCTTTCACGGTTTTTACAAACTTTATGTTTTCGCATTTTGAAGAATGTCCTAGTTTGCTTTCTGCTACTGTGATCAAGCAGTGACCAAAGCAAACTTTTGGAGGAAAACATTTATTTCCTACTGCATTACAGCCCATCATAAAGAGAAGTCAATCAGGTTATCTTCAGTTCTCATGTAGACTTTAATGAATGTGAAGTCATTTTGACAATAGCTATCCAAACTGAAAGACAGACATTAAAAACACAAAGAAAGATTGTGGATTTGTTAACTTATCTGTAGACCCAACTATTAGTACAAATAAAATATAAAAATTTCTTGAGACTAGAGTCTGGGCCAATCCAGGCAACAGACTCTTGCCTCAAGAAAGAAAGAGAGGCAAGCCAAAAAGAAGAAAAAATATGCCAAAAAAGAAGAAGGAAAAATTATAAGTTGAAGGCATGTTTTTAAGCTTATAGATGGGACTGGAGAGATGATCACAACTAAAAGCAGTAGCACTTCTTCCGGAGGCCAGAGCTCAGTTTCCAACTCTCATGGCACTTCAGTTTACAAATTCATGTAACTTCAGCTACAGGAGGAACTTTGAAAGGAATACAGTGCTGCTGGTCTTCTCTTGCACCTTCATTCATGTGCATATACCTAAACATACATATAGGCATGTGTGCACACATATATGCATCCACATAATCACATGTATACACTCAAAGGTAATAAAAATTAATGTTTCAAAACTTTACAAATGTGTCATTGGGTTTGTTTTAATAATAAATCTATTCGAAGGAATAATGATTAAAATACTTCCAAATTCAAAACTATAAATAAATGAAGTAATGAAGCTAATTTAAGTGTGAGAATTAGTCAAAGAAGTTTCTGTCTCATAAAACATAATAATAAAATTTCTCAAAAATCTTGGCAGAATGCGAATATATATAAAGAGTCAGCAGCTGAATTATTTTTCAAAGCAGTGAAACTAATGAAAGTCGGATAGGACAAAGAGCTTAAAGCAAAACATTTCCTATCTAGAATTCTGTACTCAACAAATATACCTTTCAGCACAAAGCCAAAAGGAAGATTTTTTTTCAAACCTAAAAAAGACAATTTGTACTCAGCAGGTTGACATTATCAGTAATATTGAAAGAAATTCACTGGGCTGATGCCAGGCAAAAATATGGATCATAATTTTTAAAAAGAACAATGAAATTTTATTGGTATACACATGACCAACCCAAACCCAACAAATTCTATATTGAAGAAAAGTAAATTCTCACTGAAATAAAGGGGAAGATTGGATTGCACACTCAGGAGTATTGCACTGTTTGTAGCTTTTGATCAGCGCTCTGTACCTAGAAAGACATGAGCAGTCCCAGAATTCAAGAAAACACTTTAAACCCAGAACAGTAAAACTGAAGAGGCAATAGAAGCAGTAAAGTTCTACCCACAAAACAGGAGGCCTTTCCATAAGGTCATCTCTCAAAACTTCCTCAATTCAAGAAAAAGGCAGGGATTATCGTCACTCACCTTTCCTGTGTATGGAAGCGGTCCTTTCTAAATGCCAGCTTCCCGGTCCCTTATCAAAGAGAACGTAGACTACTGTGTGATGTGACTGAAAACCAGAAAGACAAAAATGCTTGTTCGCTTCCGTATGTATATCCTAGTCTTTAATGGCTACGTCTATATGTAAACAGGTGTGATAGCTCTTAAAGTCGAAAATTCCAGAAAGGAGCTCATGAGAGGGTAATGCTGTGTGCTGAGGAATGATTCAGAATAAGCACAAGGGTGGGGAGAGGCGCTACACGGAGGATCAGGCTATCAGTGAGGGGGACAAAGAAAACACACAGTCTGAAAAGTCGTAAAGGTATCGAACACATTTTAGGAAATGTATATGTATATTTAAAAACAGAATCTAGCTTTTTATCTATGCCGTTTTCCTGTTTGGACACATGATGGCAATGTAGCTCCAGGAAGCGCATTTGGAGCTAAGCTGGAAAACCCAAAAAGGCCTGAGCTCTCTGTAAATCAGAAAGGAACGCTTTCCACAGAATTCCCCATCGCACGACAAGAACGTTGATGCTATGCCCACTTATAACGCAGAAGGGAGCTTCAAATCAAAGTTCAGCTTTTTAGAATCCACACTGAAGTTAGATGAAGGGAGTTGCCAACGACTTTGTTTAATTTATCTTCATAAAAGCCATTACATGAAGTATTAACCCGGCAGCAATCCAAATATGTAAAGCTACAGGGACATTCAATAATTCAGAAGAAATAAACAGTTCATTAAAATAGCACCTCGTAATATAATAAGAACATTCAGAAATGGAAATAAACTTTAAAATATGTTAATGATTTCATACTAAGGCATAAAAGATAATAAAATGAAATCCAAAATAAATTGTGACAAATAAAGAAAAATAGTCCTTAAAATAAAATGCACATTTATAATCAGTCTCCATTAAGAAGAATTCTATCAAACACATTTTTAAATACTCAGAGAGATATGTGAGTTGATAAGTTAAACTATTTCATATCATAATGTAAACAATGTCCACCCATAATCTTAAGACAGGTATTTTGGGTCTTAAGAAATTTTACGAGCATTAGAGACAAACAAGATAGCCTAATGACATACAGCAGTGCATTACAATTTTGAAACTATGAGAGCAATGTGACAAAGGCAACTTCGGGAAGAAAGGGTCTCTTTCGGTGCTGATCTGAGGGTACAGCGCAGCCGCAGAACAAGGCAGCTGCTGCATTGCACCTGCAGTCAAAATACAGCGACACAGTGAATACCGATGTTCAGCTCTGCTTTCTCCTCTAAACTCCCTGGAGGATTCCAGCCCTGACATGGTGATACCCACATCTAGGGAGGGTCTTTCTATCTGAATTAATCCAATCTACAAACTCCCTTATACACACACACAGAGTTGTAACTCCTAGTACCTCTCAATCTTGTCACTTATAATAATCAGTACTAAGAATTCTAAGCAGCAAAAGTAGAGAAATAAAAACTCCACTGCTGACTGGGAGGCAGAGAGAAGGATTAGTGGGTAAAAGCACTTGCTGGGCAAATCTGACAACCTGAATTCAGATCCTCAGGATGTATGTAAAAATCTAAATACTGAAGTGTGTGCCTGTTGTTCCAGATATCTCATATTGAGATAAGAGGTGGAAACAGGAGATTCACCTGGAAGTTCAAGTCTTCCTACTCGGTATTACCTACTGCAGCTTCAGGAACAAGGGAGACATCTTCTTTAACAAGGAGGAAAGTGAAAGCTGACTCCCCTAATCTATTCTCTGCTATGCACATCCACACTGAAGTATGCATATCATACACACATACATGTGTAGATACATATGCAAATATATATATGGATGTAACAAACATTCAGTTTAAAAGAGACCATGAATTTGAGAGAGTGCAAGGAGGGATTATGGGAAGGATGAGAGGGAAGACAGCAATGGTAAAATAAGTAATAATAATAACTATCACAGATATTCTTCACTATTCTGTGTACAGCCTTGCTTTGATTGCCCCAGTACTCTCTATGGCCCATGTATTTCTACTTTTCAGTATTTATACACAAACAGGGAAGAATATCAGGATGGAGAATTCTTTACTGCTCCTATAGACTCTACAGAAAAGCAGAGCAATGCAAACCATGTTTAAAGGAAATTCGAAGGCAACCTATAAAGGTCATGCTGTCAGAAGGCTAGCAAGCCAGGTTTGAAAGCTCTAAAATGGAAATAACTAAGTCATTTAACAAGAAAAGGGAGAAGAATCTGTGAGATTGTAAGCTAATACACAAGGGGAGTAATTGACTCAGTGTTTAGTGAAAGTTTTAAAAGAAATCTGATATGCCATGACATAGTACTGTATAAACATACAAATAATAACAGGCTTAAAATATGAACTAAAAATGACCCAGGATTCACCTAAATAGATTTCCACCTACATGTAAAAATAGAGTTTTGAAATGCTCCTCTATTTGAAAACATGACTTCTATAATTTCCTGTTAAGTTCATTTAAAAAAATTATCAAACTTGTTACTCCAATGCTATGTCAAAAATGTTGTATTATATTGAAGAACAGAATAAAAATAAATAAACTAAGCTCCTTTAAGTTCATTTGACTCTTCCATCAGAATAATGACCACAGAATTGGAATTCAATTTTACTGTCAAAAGAATGGTGTACCAACAGCCTTATTTATGATGAGAACTATTGCTAATTGCTCAATATTAATATCTACAATAAAGCTTACATAATAAGTCTGTCTTTTATGCTACATACTAGGATCCCAGCACTCAGGATGCTGAGAAAGAGGAGTTTAGACTACCTTGCCAGCCATGGCTATACAGAAAACCTTGTCTCAAAAAAGGGCATTGTAATAAAATAAAAATATATCCATGCATATATCTAGTTTAAACCAGTCTTAGATAATACCAGCATAGATAAAAACGATGTAATACATTTTCAATGCACGTGCAAATACAGTTTCTGTCAATTTTGACATGAACCTGATTTAGAACATTTCTTATCATGTCCATCCTTTTATCATATTCAAATTCATCATTGTAACTTCTCTGGTTGTTCCAACAGGGTTCTGTTTTATCCTCCTCCTCCTCCTCCTCCTCCTCCTCCTCCTCCTCCTCTTCTCTGCTTTGGAGTATATTGTCAACATAGGAGTATCATACTCCACTCAAACCCGATGGCTTTCCATATATTCAACAAGCTACTGAAATTCTGTAATGTAACTCAGACATCTGGAACTGACCTGATTGTCTACTTCTCTGACTGAATCACAGAAACTCCCCCTCACACCCTCAACCAAGGCCTTTCCTGACTCAGCTAACCTCAGCACTTGGTTTTGACCTCATGTCTTGCTTTCAGTTCTTTCCTTGTTTTTTCCATATTCTCATAACCATTTTCTTCAAAACAACTCAAAATCTTTATTTTTATTTCTAAACAAGGAACTTCTAATCCCTAGATTCATTCTCTGTGGTGTTCACTGATGGCCATTAGCACTTAGCAGAGTAAATGGAGCACACTGATATTCAAGCAGTACTTTCCATGAATATATTGATAAATAAGAAAAATAGGATAATTTGGTATATTCTTTTCTGATATCATCCTCACTTCATTGATAAATGAAAAACATTTTGTGAAAAATAGTGTAAGCGAAATTGCATAACTAGACATAAATATGCTGTTGTGTAAAAGAGAAAAGTGTATGGAGGTAAAAGAAAGAGCATGAATGAGAGGAAAAGAAATGGGACATTTGAAGGAGGGAGGAAAACAGGATGGATGGCCATCTATAAAATTCAATATGTGTTTGTGTATTGGTTATAATACCCTTAATCATCTTTTGACTTTTCAAAATTACAACTTAGCAATTTAATTTTAATAGAATGAAAATATAAGAGAAGGTGTTACCTTCTGAACCCTCTGAACATCTGCATTCTGCCCAGGATACACATGAAAATCCTCATCTGTTAATTGTGTAGTTGAATTTTAGAAGAGTCATTGCACCTGTCATTTACTCTGGAGTGACAGCCACTTAGATCTTGAAATAATCTCATGCAAATAATCAGTGATAGTTACTGAAATTTGTGGGACTACTCTTTCTTGGGAATTTCAGAACCTTAGGATGATCTCAGTCATAAGACATTCCTGGCAAAACTGGGATTCTTAAAACTGTGTTTGCTTAGGTAAAGTTTCTTTCAGCATCTCCCACATTAGATAAGAGATTTTGGTATTCAGGAACTGACTTACTAAAAGGCCTTTTGTGTAACAATCAATAAAAGCTGCTAGGCATTCAGGATATCAGAGGCTATTCCACTCTCCTGCTAGAAGCATTAATATATCGTGCAGTGTCTCTCTTTCTCCTATCATTCTGTGTAACTCAGAATACCAATGTAATTGTATTAAGAAGTGGCATCCTTTGGAAGATTATTAAATCATGAGAGTTGAACCTTCCTGTAGATTTGTGTGTTTAGAAAAGAGGCTCAGAAAGATTTCCAAGAACAAACTCTCCAGTTCCAAAAGAGATCCAGCATCCTTTTCTGGCTTTCTTAGGCACTGTGTGCCCATGTGAGACACAGACACATATGCAGGCAGATCATCCATACACTTTTTAAAAAGATTCCTTGCTCTTCCACCATGTGAACACACAAGAAGTCTGTTTCTAAGAACTTGATCTTAGATTTTTCAGCCTCCTGAGCTCTGAGATACATATTTCTATTGCATACTTTCTGTTCTGTGGAATTTTCTTATCACCTATGTAAACATTATACAAGGCAGCATTTAAAGTTAAATTTAACATTAAGTACAATATTATTTCTTAACTAAATCTATCAAATTAACTGACATTATGTTTTACTATGAACAGTTCCTTTAAAAATATAACCATTGACTTTTATGAAAATGTTTTTTTCATAGGGCTGGTTGTCATTCTCACTACTCATTCTCTATCCCATGTTTTAATGCAATGTGCCTCGCCCTCAGCACAAAGATTTGGGAGCAACATTAGTGGTAAATTGTAATTAATTCCCCTTTGTGCTGAGCCCACTTGTTTTTTTTTTAATCTCATTACTTCAGAAGAAACAAGTTTGTGATTATTTAAGCTATACCAAATACTATCTTTCAGGAAAGAAAGAGCTTATGAAATTGGTTCATTTTTAAGAGCTTGTCATGAATTTTAAATACTTAAATGTTGATTCTGGGTTTGTGTTTAACATGGAGAAGGGATTCTTGATAAACAGATTGGCTGAGGATTGAGCATTATAATATAATAACTTAAATCAAAATATAATCTTCAATAGAAAAGAATTTAACATTTTTTTAAATTTTTACATCAGTTTGTTAAAAATCAAGCAACAGAACTATCTTGTTCAGTGTTTATATTACTTTGAAGAGAAACCATGACCATGAAAACATTTCTTTGGAGTGGCTCACTTACAGTTTCAGAGGTTCAGTTCATTATCATCATGGCAAGGAGCATGACAACATGCAGGCAGATGTTCTGGAGTACTAGCTGAGAGTTTTACATCTTTCAGGCATCAGGAAGTTGACTGAGACACTGGGTGGTATCCTGAAAATAGGAACTCTTGAAGCCATATCAATTCCAACAAAGCCACGCCTCCTAATAATATCATTCCCTACGAAACTGTGGAGGCCAGTTAGGGTCAAATTATTACATTTCACTTTCTGAACACTCTAAATTTTTAACAATATCATAATGCAAAATTCATTTAGTCCAACTTAAAAAGCCCCTATGGTCACAGTCTCAGTGATGTTTTAATGTCCAAAGATCAAAGTCTCTTCTGCGATTCATGCAATTTCTTATCTGTAATCACCTGCTGAAATCAAAATCAAAAAAGCAGATCATATACTTTCAATATAGAATGGCACAGGATATACATCACCATTCGAAAATGCAGGGAGGTGAAAATGAAGATGAAAAACTGGAGAAAAGCAAGACCAAAAACCAGATGGGCAAACTCCAAACTCTGCATCTCCATATCTGATGATAAAACGTTCTTCAGTTCTCTGTTTAGCTTTGTTGACTGCAACACACTTCTTTCTCTTGGGCTGGTTCCACTTCCTGTTAGCAGTTTTCCTCAGCAGTATCCCATGATTATGGCATCTCTAACATCTAGGGGTCTCCATGGCAACCCAGGCTTCAACTTCACAGTTTCACACAATAACCTCTATACTAAGACTCTGTTCAAGGACACCCCTGACACAGGCCTGGCCTAAGGAGGCAAATGTTATAGCCTATTTCTTCTACCCTTAACTCTAAAGCTAAAACCATGTGGCCAAAACTTCCAAGTTCTGTTGCTTACTAGGGTTGGAACATGGTCCTTCGTTCAACTATATCTTCACCAGCTTTCTGTCCTTAACTGGCTAACCTTGGGTCCTGAAACTGGATCTGTAGATTAGGCTGCTTCAAACCCAGAGACCTGGCAGCCTTTGTTTTCCTCAGTGCTGGGATTAAAGGTGTGGCCCACCACACTGACCTCTAAGCTTTTCTTTATTTCCTTTTCACTACTAGAAATTTAGGTGGGATTGTGCCCTAAAGCCACCACTCCCTTTATTCATTTTTTAATCTGTTTATCTTCGTGAACTCAGGATTTGGTTTCATTCCACTTTCTAGTGTTCCTTTTCTCCTTGAATTTTACATTTTATAATTTACCCTTCTCAGCTTCCTCTTTTTCATTACAAATATTTATTAGAGTTACCACTAATAACCAAACAACAGAGTCTATACTAGGCTGTTTGGAGATTTCTTCTGCCAAGGGAATTCATCCAAAACTCTTGACTTTAGCCTCAGACAAACTCCTCAGACAAGGGCAAAATGTAGCCACTTTCTTCACTAAACTATCACCAGACCAGTCTCTGGGCCACATACTGCGATTCTTTACCTTTAAATCCTCTTCATTCTCACAGATTATGAAATCACATTCAACACACTGTTTCCAATGCTCCCACTAGTATGACGCATTAAGCAACACTTAAAGCATTCCACTGCATTCCTAATCCAAACTTCAAAGTCCTTATTGCTCAAAAAAAAAATGGTAAGGCCTTCACAGCATTACCCTAGCTCCTGGTACCAACTTCTGTCTTATTTAGCATTTTAACTGCCGTGAGGAGACACCATGACCACAGATACTCTTTTAAAGTAAAATATTTCATTGGAGTGGCTCACTTATAGTTTCAGAGGTTCAGTCCTCTATCATCACTACTGGCAGACAAGGTGCCGGAATAATAATTGAGAGTCCTGCATCTTACCAGGCAACAGGTAGTTGAAAGAGACAGTGGATTGTAGTTATATTTCATTTGTATTTTAATAAATAAAACTTGCCTGAAGATCAGAGAGTAAAACAGCCACCCTGGTCAGCCACACAGACCAGGCAGTGGTGACACACACCTTTAATCCCAGTAGTTTGCCATCGAAACCAGGAAGTAGTGGAGCACATCTTTAATCCCAGCCCTGGGGAGGAATATAAAATGGAGAAGACAGTTCTCAAACAGTCTCATTCTGAGGGGTCCTGGAGGCAGAAACACCATTTTGGACTGAGGTAGAGATAAGAGTCAGTAGCTGGTTGTTTTGCTTCTCTTATCTTCAGGTTGAACCCCAATATCTGTCTCTGGGTTTTTATTAATCATGCTACACTGAATGGTATCCTAAGTCTAGAAAACCTCAAAGCCTACCCCTATAGTGACAGGCTTCCTTCAACAAGGCCACACCCACTCCAAAAAGCCACACCTCCTAATAGTGCCACTCCCTATGAGATTTTGGAGCCAATTACATTAGAACTGCCACAAGAATTAATGAAACTTCTATTTAATATTAATAATTATAAAAGAAAAATGATACTTTTGAATAAAAATTGTAATATAAATTTACATACATTTGTGTGTGTGTGTGTGCGTGAAGAACACTTCTATACTTTATGAGTAGTAACTTATCATCAACCAAAATATATTCTTAAACTATTCAGATTACTATGTTATATTGGTCATCAAAGCACAAATAAAATGAGGTACTTCAGAATTCCCTAATTAAAATATTTACTGACTATTGTTATAGGGAAAGCTTTTTCCCATTTTTTCCCCAATTTTTGAAGTGGAAGTAACAATGCAGCCTTGCGGAACATTTTTCTACTGTGTACCAAGTACATTACCAGTACCACAGATCTCAGTACTGAAGGGGAGTCAGCAGAAATCTATGGATGGGTATAACCACAAAACCTACCTATACAACTCCTGATTCCCATTAGGAAGTTACTTGTACAGCCATGTATGTTACTGTTCTAAGCATGATAGGTAATGGATGGAAACAGCCTAGTTGTTCATCAACAGACAAACTGATAAAGTGTGACACACCTACCCTATAGAATCTTATTCAATCCCAAAGATAAATTGACATTTGAAGGAAAGTGGATAGACTAGGAAAGGTAGTTACATTATCTTTGAAAAAATATGTTCATCTTTTTATTTTTGTAGATGCCCATTTATTTCCTAGTGAAAGAAAGAGTGTGGATTTTGGTGGATGAAGAAGTAGGGAGGCCCTGAGAGAAGGAACAATAATCAGAATATAATGTATGAAAGTAATCTTTTTTCAATAAAATATAAAAATAAAATTGCATTTATTGGTTTTGTGGTGTGATGTGTGTGTGTGTGTGGTGTGTGTGTGTGTGTGTGAATGTGCACATGTGACTGCCATAGCAATGGTGTGTGGGAAGAGGACAATTGTCAGGAGTAGATTTTGGCTTTCCATCATGTGGTTTCTGGGGATGGAACTCAGGCCTTCAGCCTAGTATCAGGTGGTTTCATCAGCTGAGCCATCTCTTAGCACAAACACCACATTTTTGTTCACATTCAAATCCCAGACTCTAATCTTTATGTGTGAGTGGAGATCGTGAAATTAGAAAGAAAGCCATGAAGGAGGATGACGAGACACTAAGGAGGAGGAAAAGGATAAGGACAAAAAATGAAAAAGAGGAAAGGAATAGTACCATGAGGGTGAAATGGGGACTTGGGAGGCCAGGAGGCCAGTGGAATGAGAAGATTAAGTGAGAAAGAGGGCAGAAGGGATGCCTAAGAACAAAGTGTAATTAAAAATGCCATAATTGAATCTGTTACTTTTTATAACACATAAAACTTACAAGATAAGTCATAAAACCAAGGCAATACATGTGCTCAGAGTTGAACTTGAAAAGTCTGACATTCCTTACTCATGGATTGGTTAGAATGAGAGGAGCTAGTATGTATGAAACTGTGGTGCTGTTTTTCATAAAGCCTAGATGATGAAATGAGTAAAAACATAATCCAAATACCCTGTAGCTACCATTGTTGTATAAGTAAATGATTAGTCAAATTTAAATAAAGATGGCTACACTAAAAAGTGTCATAATTTATGTTATGATTTTTATTTTTTACCAGGATATACTTTTTTTCCTTCCAGTCAATACTTAGCTCATATGAATTATTTTGACAATCAATTTTCAAATGTGTAGTTCGTATTTATATCATTATAAGTATATTTTATATCATATATATTTAATATACAAATATATAACTATATTATATCTATATAGAAATAAATACTTTTATTTTATCTATATCTATATATACACATATTATATATTTGTAGTACATTATATAAATTCTATCTGTATATATTTATAAAATATATATTAATGAGTTAATGGCTAGTGTCAACTTTGTTACATGATAGTACTTTGAACCTTGAAGGAATTTCTTGTATATCTTTTCTGGTGATCTTCTTTATACTAAGTGTGAGAGGCAAACTGACCGTTACAACTACTTTATTTATGCAGTAAACAAATTTGTGCTGGTTTGATTTAGTCAGTAAAATATCAGAAACCTTGTCATTCATTTGTATTCTTTTATTCTATTCTACTAATTCAGTTTCAAAAAGCAAAGATTCCGACATTGTTTTCCTGACAAGTCCCCTAGGATTCCTAGGAAAGTTGATGTCAGACTATTAACAAAGTGTTTCCATATTCTGGGATTAAGGAAAATCCAGTTAAACATAATTGCTAGTTTTATTTTATTTTGAAAATAAGCAAACTGAGTCAGTAACTCATGGTATACTCAAAATGCTGACAGTGTTATAACAGGATTGCACATAAATGATTTCTCTGATTATAGTTTTTCTTATCCTTTTGAAGAAAACCTATAACACCATTGGCTTTTTTTGTTACTTTACCAATAATTTAAAATAGCAACCCTGAATCATTCATTAGCTTCATAAGACATAATGCAGAAACAGTTATCTGTGTCCTGCAGGCAATGAGGACTGCAGAAAAATCAAGCAGGTAGGAGGCATGTGATCCTGCCTAATTTTACCACTAATCCCTTTTCATAACCTTCTGAATAATTTCCCTTCATTTTTGGCTTTAATTGCTTCCAGTCCTAATTCCTTTCAGCCTCAGAAGACATGCGTGGCAGATTTGAGAGCACGAAACTACAGTTTCTCATTTCCTCTTATGTACATTGAAATCTTATTCTCTATCATACTGGAACAAGGGATAGAAGGTAAAGGATTAGAATATACAATCAACAACACATTCCCATAAAATGAATTACTATTTTAAAAAATTAAATGTATAAGCACAGTTATAAGCATCTTGCCTTTGTTAGTGAGATGATAATGACCTTGGAAACAGATCTCTGAGGAAAAACCGAACTTCGGACTAAGAAATGAGGTACATAGGCTGTTGTATTGTAATACATACATTTGAAAAGGAAATTGAGGTTACAAAATTGAAAGATTGCAGTTGGCAGCCTTCCTCTCTATATGAATATATAAACTAGCTGCATTTAAACGTATTTCACGGCTGACACAAGGGAGCTAAACGTCACCTTGGAGTGATAGTCCCACCTCATTTTAAACTTCTATAATGAAATCTTGTCATAAAACCATTTCACTAATGGCATTGAATCATTTGTCTACAAACAATGTATTTTTAGACAATGAAAATGGCCTCGTTGTGAATTGTTCCACTCTGGCATCTTCATTTTGAGTGGGTTTTAATTCATGTCATCTGGATGAAAATTCAAGATGGCTACACGCCACCTCTTTCATTCTTCTCCAATTCCCACCTCATTGTTTTCACTGTTGCGCTGTTCTCTACACCAAAATCCCAGGTGGACATTAGATGTGAGTCAAAGAGTCACACACACAAACTTGGCTTTTCTTGGGAAAATTATATTATCTTAATATCTTTTCATTAGCTTGAAAACTGTGCTATCCTTGAGGAGACAAAGGGTGAGCAGCCCTTCACTGTAGATGGCTCTACCTACATCATACATACATTCTTCATTCACTCACCAAATGTATAGACCAGCCAATGTTCTGATAGTATTTGCTCAAATGTAGATTTGACTAATGTAGGACATGCTTCATCAGATAAAGGATTACTGTCAATGCATTCTTTTTAAATAATGCCTTTTTCTTAAACAATTCAAGTGCAAATTTATCTTTAATATTTTATCAATAAATATCTAGTTATAACAGTAATTTATATGTGTTTGTGTACTGGGCTAAACAAAATAGGACAAAATTTTATAAGACACAGGTAGACTTATAGACATTAGCTATATAACTAAACAGTGAACACCTAGACCTGGAGTTCTCTCAGTACTCAGTGGTTATAAGCATTTACTTTTGTATAGAAGCCAGATTTGGTTCTCAGCACCCACATGGTAGCTCCAGGCTCACATGCGGTATACAAACATAGATGCAGGCTTGTATATTTTTAGAGACTCACAAATGTAAAACAAAATGAATAAACCTGAAATAATTAAAAATCAAAATAACATTTTAACTGTGAACAATTTCTTTGAAATGACATCATTACAAGTATTATGAATATTTTGGTCATAACATGCTTAAGTTTATCTATATTGAATACACAGGTAAACAAATCATGCTTAAGAATTGTAAATAAAATTTAGAAGATGAACATTCTATATTAAATTAATGTATAGTTTCTATATTTTTTATTTTCTCACAAGTATGAAAGTATGTGTTTATACGTGTATATTTTCCCTTTTCTTACTCCAGGAAGTAGCCTTTGCCACATTCTAATTTTTATTTTGACACAAAATTTTTGTCATGTAGCCCATATGCTCCTCAAATTCACAACAATACTCTTGCCTCTGCTCCTTAAGTACTGGCATTGCAGCTATGAGCTACCACACTCAGCTGAAACTGTCTATTCTAGAACATGCCTTTAGTTTGCTCATCACATAGACTCTGCATACAGTCAACAAAAATTCTCAAATTCATGAGTTCGCATGCTAATATCCTGGAAATCAATATGAAATGCTACTTTTTTATTAATTGCATCTTTACAACACCACAGATCAGTTGTCAATAAAATACTAAGCATTGCTGGGCAGTGGTGGCACAAGCCTTTAATCTCAGTGAGTTCGAGGCCAGTCTCATATGCAAAGTGAGTCCCATGACAGGATGGTTACACAGAGAAACCCCATCTCAGCAAACCAAAATAAATAAATAAATAAGTAAAGAACAAATAAATATTAAGCATCACACCACTGTCAAAAGTTTCATACCCTGATCTTTCAGACCTTTAACGCTGTTTAAATTCATTTCAAAAACTACACAAATTTAAATAATCGTTTTATAAATGTGCCTTTTAGCTTCATTTTTAATTATTCATTCAATTTAGAGAACCAGTTGTAGGAGATGCGATATTTATTGCACTAGTCCAAAAATAGTAAATACATACTTTTCTAATGAAAATGTATTTGAAATGCAGTGGGAAAGTACACACATTAATGTACAGTTAAAGGGCATGAAGATAATGTTTGTGCATTTTTTGATGCTTTTATTGAGGAGAAATGTAAATATCCCCTTTCCTCACATTTTAAAAATTATTTCTTTCATTTTTTTGAAATTATAATTACGCCATTCCCTTCTCTATTTCCTTCCTTCAAACACCCCCATATGCCCCACCTTTCTCTCTCTCTAATTTGTGGCCTTAATTTTGTGGAAAATTATTTTAAGGTGTTACATTACTGTAGAACATTTGCTTTAATGACATAAAGATGTGTTACTTTTGTTTATGTTGCATTTGTTTGACTCTGTGAAGCTGTGATTCTTTGCCTGTCTAAACACCTGATGGTCTAATAAAGAGCTGAACAGCCAATAGAGAGGCAGGAGAAAGGATAGGTGAGGCTTGCAGGTAGAGAGGATAAATAGAAGGAGAAACTCTGGAAGAAGAAAGAAGTAAGATAGGACAAGAAAAGAGGGAGCAAGGGACAATGAGAGGAGGAAGACACCAGGGACCAGTAACCCAGTCATACTGCCAGCCATGGGAGAGAGTGAGAGTAAGATATACAGAACCAAGAAAAGAAAAAAGTCCAGAGGCAAAAGGTAGTCGGGAAATTTAATTTAAGAAAAGCTGACATAAAACAAGCCAAGCCTAGACTGGGAGTTTATAAGTAAAAATAAGCCTCGGTGTGTGATTTTTTGGGTTATGGATGGTGGGCCCTCAAAGAGTAAAAGCAAAGAGTTAAAAAAAATATTTTTTGGTGTTCCAACGTGAGGCTAGAGTAAAAGAAAAACCAACAACACTCTATTTTCACTATTTGTTGTTACATACATATATTTATATGCACGTGTATATATGTATATGTGTGTGTTGCTAAATATGTAAATACACCCTATTTGTAAATATACCCTACTCAGTCTGTATAATGTTACTTGTATGTATGTTTTTTGGGCTACCCATCTTAATTATAATAAATTACTAGGAATAATCATAAAGAGTGTAAGATTTATTTGCATAATTATATCTATGTTAATCTTATTCAATATCCTACACTGGTGTTAGGTATTTTAGAAAGAAAATATTTCTCTAGGAAATTAACGGGGTTTTTCAATTTAAATAATGCTCAGCTCCTGGGAAAGTATGCATTTTTATAATGTAGACTTAATATAATATACCTAAAAGTAAAAAGAGACTTATCTCCATTAACAAGCATAAAAAGGTTCTTCTAAAATGAGATTGTTAATGTCTGTGAATTCCACAGGGCCTTGCCTTTTGGATGTGGTAATTTGATTTTTCTCTTTTAAACTAAATATTTCTGATTTAGATGTGACATTTTCGCCATTGCCTCTTAGATGGTTGATTGAATTTCGTTGAATTTACAGTCAATGTGCATTAACTTACATCAGATTCTCTACAATAGATACATAAAAGTTCTCTCTCCAGCATTTCTCCAACATTCTTCTCGGTGTGCTTATGCTGGAAATGAGAGAAGCAATGGCTGTTTTATTATCTCAGAGGAAGATTTGAGCAATATGCCCAAGTTTATTGATATTTTACATATTGTAACATAGATGTTCTTTTTTATGTCTTAATTATTGGGCTATCAGTCATACTAATTCTCTCATTCACACTACAGCAAAATTAATGTCAACCACAATCCTCTTCCAAGCCTCCAGGGTAGATTTCTGCACGAGCTATTAATTAGAAGCCTCTCAAAGACTATGGATCTGAGTTTCCAGAAGTAGATACAGTAGGCATGTTAGGATAAAACCCAATAAAATTGCATAAAATTAATAGCTTCTATTTAGAAAATGAGCAACTAGAATGAGGGCTAGAACAAAAGTTAAGCCGTAATTTAAAAATTCTCCATAGTAATAGTTGTACCAATTTGTGGCCATGTGATAGAACATTTGCTACAATTTCAGAGGATGTCCAATGCATAGCAAAAACATGCTTTCATTACCAAATTGAGGTATATTCTATTCTAATTCTTACTAATCCATATTTAATTACTCAATTTCAAAGAAATTTCAATTAAATCGGGTACTCGACATGCTTTGAGTGTTTGAGATTCACTCCATTTCCAGTCTCTAAGAAAGCTAGGCCAAAATAAGTAAATTATCCCTTCATGTTGCAATGTAAATCCAGTGTCAAAAACACCTAATTATCCCTTCATGTTGCAATGTAAATCCAGTGTCAAAAACACCTAACATTCTGACCCTATCACTTAGTCATTCAGAGTGTGTTTAGAAATGGCTAGATGTTAGGCAGTTTACAAAAGCAGAAAAGACAAGAACACTTAATCTTTTGTAGAAATCAAGCATGTGCTCTCTAATCTAAAATGACAGTCTTAGTAATCAAATATCAGGCATGCACAGTTGCAGTAAATGTTCCTGAACTGACAATAGAAACAAGAAGTGTGACCTGAAGCTTGTGGCTGGCTATAGACATTGGGGTAGGGTGGGGAGGGGATGAAGATTGTTATGGTAGCTGCAATGACTTATGACATTAACTATCAGGGCACTTCACAAATTATTAATCTGTCCCCAACAAGACTGTCCCCCATTTCAGAAACTGACTATAAACTCAGGAGTTCCCAGCACATCTGTACATCAGAGTACCCTGTTACAAATGTTGAGCACACCACTCACCACTCAGATATGATGATCTGTTAGAGTGATTCTCAGGACTTGTGAAAGTGCTGTTTGTGTAATTACAGTCCTGTTCTATCGAAATACAACATAAAACCAAGCAATAAAAGCAAAAGAAGTCGTTGAGTGAGCCCTGGGAGGGAGCAGATTCTGCTTGTGCTCTCTCTCCCTTTGGAGACCAGTCCCATCACTTCCCTGGCACAATGACACTCACCAGTGCCATGGAGTCTGCTTAAACAGAGATGATCACAAAGTCTTTACCTTTTTCAGCATTTGTAGTCTACCTGAAGGGGAAATGTTTATCATACGGTTAAAATCCCAAACTTGTAATTACCGGCTCATGGCTAGCCCCAAAGTCATCCTGTTTGTATAAATTCTCCAGGTGCCTGTCATTAATTACCTCTTAGTTTAAGTTCAAGGTGGGTCTGAGAAATATACTTTGAACAGTGGACACACTTAATTATGTCAATCCTAGAAGATCCGCCCTTTTTGAATCATAGAAATTAATAATAAATGGGTCTACATATTCCTGTCTGATTAATACATATACAAACACATTCACACATGCTATTATGTGTGTATGAGAGGAGGGGTATTTTTTACTTTTCTCAGCATGCTATATTTTTTAATTCCTTTCAGGAATCAGTCATTACTTCAATGTTTTGTTTTTATTCTGAAGGAAAAGACTCATCTAGGTTTCCACTAAAAATAAAGTTTGAGAATTTCATACAGGCTTATAATGTGTTCTGTTCAAATATACCCCCATTTTTTCTCCCCAATTCTTTTCTTACCCTCTTCCACAACTTCATGTAATTTTTGTATTGTTTTGTTTTAAATTCAAGGGTTTACTCGGTGCTTTCTGCCTGTTTATGAGCATGGGACTATCTACTGGAACATTTTCCTTTCAGTTAAATCTCCAAAGAATTGTGCTACAACAATTGATAAGCTTTCAAGAATAGATATTGTATGTTTTCACAAATTATTTATAATGACCAACTCACATCAGCTAATGAATAAAAACACTTCAGAAGAGAGAGCCAAAGTTTGTTGATGTCACATTAAAGAATGGGGCCATTTTGGGAAACTATGAAGGTGAAGCCTAGATTGCCTCGGAGATTCCAAGATGTTGGGTATGTCAGAGCCATGGATATCTGCCAAGGAAAGCAGCTAACAGGGAGTGAAAACCACTCCAGAGAGAGAAGTGTGTTGCATCAACAAAACTGAAATGAGTTGAAGTTCTGAAGAGCACTCTGACATTAGTAATGGAGAAGCAGAGTTTGGAGTTTGTCCACCTGGTTTTCAGTCTTGCTCTGGTCCAGTATTTCCTTGCCATGTTCCTTTCCCTCCCTTTTGGAGTGGTAATATATATTCTGTGCCATTATATATTGTAAATGTGTGACTTGCTCTTTGATTTTCACTTTACATGATGATACAGTTAAAAGATTGCCATGAGTCTCAGAAGAAACTTTGAACTTCGGACTTTTAAATAGTGTCAAGGTTGATTTAGATTATGGGAAATTTGAGTATTAAACGCATTTTTGCATTATGAAATGGCTACAAGCCTGTGGAGGCCAGGGAGTGGAATGTGATGGTTTGAATAAGAATGAGAACGGTCCCCATAGGCTAACCGATTTGAATACCTGGCCACCAGGGATTGGCAATACTAGGAGTAGCCTTGTTGGAGTAGGTGTGGACTTGTTGGAGGAAGTGTGTCACTAAGAGTGAGCTTTTAGGTTTTAAAGTCTAAAGCCAGGAAAAGTGTTACTATCTTTTTACTTCCTGCCATTTGGTTGTAGAACTCTCAGCTACCTCTCCAGCACCACGTCTGTCTGTGTGGCATCATGCTTCCTGACATGATTATAATGGACTAAACCTCGGAACATGTACACCAGCCCCAAAATAAATGTTTTCCATTGTAAGAGTTTCTACAGACCATGGTGTCTTTTCTCAGCAACAGAGCTTTGACTAAGAAACAAATTCATCTGTTTACCAGGAAATTTTGTTTTTCTTAATAGCTAAGAATATGCCATTGCATAATTATACCACCTTCTCTTTATCCATTCATCTGTTGATGGTTGATGGACTTCTAGGCTGTTTCCATTTCCTGGTTATTGGGAATAGAGTAACATGAAAGTGGATGAGCAGGTGTCTCTGGAACAGGATCTAGCTATGGTGGATGTCATAGACATGAACTGGGCCTCCTTACCTGATGGATGGATGTAGAAAAGGGCACAGAAGCTCAGATAGAATGTGTTCTTAGGCAGTGAAAGACTGGGTGGAGTTGCTAATTTGTGTTTAGTAGGCCAATTTTGAGGGACATTTCTTAGTTGGAGGAAATGGATGGATGTAGTTAGTAGTGAAAGACTTGTGTCTATGTAAAAGAAGAACTAGGCAATGATGAAGTGATGAAGAGATGACTCAGCCATTAGGAGCTCTGAGATACTGGTGATATGTGGAGGAAAATGGAATAATGGGGTCACCAAATGCAAAGGAGGGAGGGATATCAGTAGAAAAGGAGATGGAGGGACATATAACTCCAAGGCTCTTTGATAATCTTCAGGAATCATATTGTTTTATATTTACCTAAGGCTATCCATAAAACATAAAATCAAATATGTATACATATATATGTATATATATATATACACACACACACACACACACACATATATATATATATATATGGAATTAAGTAGTTGTTCAGGAATCATATTGTTTTATATTTACCTAAGGCTATCCATAAAACATAAAATCAAATATGTATACATATATATGTATATATATATATATACACACACACATATATATATATATATGGAATTAAGCAGTTGTGCTGACAATGGTCCAGGCAAGAAACATAGGCCCCAATCTTAGACATGAGAAACTTCCTTTATAAAGGTAAAACAGAGTAGTCTCAATGACTCCCAAGCAATATCTATTATTGATATAGCATTGGTTGTCTCTTGGGAGTTGAGGAAGCATCCCTTTTACTGAAGACACCATACACTTAGGCCCTTTGACTCAAACAACTTAAGCTAGATCTGACCTGGAAGTCTACTTCTTTTGGCCTAGTTTTCTTGGTTCCAGAAAATAATATACAACTTATCAGTGGAAGGAAGCAATTTGAATAGTGCTACCCAATGGCAGCACCTACAGACCACAATTATCAGCATGGGAACATTTTCACAAAGGTGAAAAAAGTGGTACTCATATATCAGTGACAGTCAACAGCTATTTAAATGGACTTGTGGCCCATTAACAATCTAATTAAACATAGACCCTCAGGCTAGGGAGGTCATAACCCTTAGAAAAGAATCTACTACTATTTCTATGCTGGAAAAGCATAAGTTCCTCACTATATTCTAAATCTTATCTGTATACCCACAAATAAGTACAGTACCACTTATCATCAAAACCTCTCTTTACAGCAAATGGAGACCATCACAGAAAACCACAAATAGACACAAGGCAGGGACCAACAGATTATGGGGAACATATCTCCAGTGTTTTGTATATAGCTCAGCTCCTGTGACTGTGGCTCAGGAAGCATTACAAAATAGGGGCAAAACAATTATAATGGCCATAATACCAGGAAGTCTGCTGTGAAACATTCTCTCCTAGAAATGACTAGGATACACAAGACCAGAAGGATGGCATTATCAATGAACATTTTGACATAGAGAGGGAAATTCCAGCTGGACAGCAGTGGTGCACACCTTAATCTCAGCACTTGGGAGACAGAGGCATGGGGATCTCAATGAGTTTGAGGTCAACCTGGTTTACAAAGCGAAATTCCAGGACAGCCAGGGATACACAGAGATTCAAGAAAACAAAAACACACAAAAAAGGGAAACTTCTTAGATCTCACTCCTAGACAAAGAACTACAAGCAATTAATGAATGGTGGGAAAGAGGAAATTAGCCTTTTCCAGAGAGGGTCCAGTTTATTGGTTGACCAATGCAGAAGACTGGCCTTGAAACCATGTGTACCATATGCACACAAATGACAAAAATGGGCCCAGCAGTTACTATATATATTCATACACACACACACACACACACACACACACACACAATACACTCAAGGAAAAACTTGAAAGTGGTGAGCATGGAATGAGTTTGAGAGAGTGAGTATCTGGGATCATCTAGAGGGAGAAAGTGATATAATTCTATTTCTATTAAAAATAAACAAACAGCAACAACAAAAAGTACAATGACCAAGTATGAGCAGTGGGAATAGATGGAGTTAACAAGTTGAGTGTCCAATGACAATATTATAAAACTTATAAGGAATATAAGAAGTAGGAAAATAAGCATCTGTAGAAAAGAAATTTATTTTGAGGAAATGGGAAAAATTGCAAACCAATGCAATCATAAGAAAATAGAAATTGCTAAGAATAATATACCATGCTCTATAAATCATGCTAACTCATTCTTGTTCTATTTTTAAAAAGGAAAATTTAACTGAAAATAAAATATCTGTATGATATGCTAATGTTCAATTAAGATATGTAATTTGACATTTGCAAATGATTTTCAGAAATTTTATCTGAAAACACATTTCTTATTGCATAAATAGCAGTTATGGGGGTTATTCCTAAAATAAGATTTTACTCATTGTGATGTGTTGAGGGTTGTTAAGAATATAGCTGTCTTAATGCTCTTAGAAGAGATAGAAATGTTTGTGTGTGTGTGTGTGTGTGTGTGTGTGTGTGTGTGTGTGTGTGCGAGTGTCTAAAAGAAAGAAAATGTGCGAGTGTCTAAAAGGAAAGAAAAAATCCCTGAGTATATGTCTATTGGCTAAACTCATCATTTCTCAGTCAGTGCCATAGTACTAATTCAACATCAATTCATGAAGAAATAAATGCATAAATGCTTCTTAGAATAAATAATAGATGTACATAAAAGGTACACATTAAATAATTATGCAAACTATCAATTGTTTCTAGAAACCTCAATTTATGAATGTTTCCTTCATAGAAAACAATTCTTGAAAGAAAATTATATTTTCTTTTTAATTAAAAATTTTCTACAGTAATATATTACATTATAATCAGATTAATTCATAGTAGTAAAATTGATTGTATGACCTACTAGTTAATAAATAAAAATGTGTTCTCAGCCAGGTGGTGGTGATGCATGCCTTTAATCCCAGCACTCAGGAGGCAGATAAGTGGATGTCTGTGAGTTCGGGGCCAGCCTGGTCTTCAAGAGCTAGTTCCAGGGCAGGTTCCAAACCTACACAGAGAAACCTTGTCTCGAAAAATAGGAAAAAAAATAGTAATCTCATTGGTATCATAACACTTTTTGTTCTTTGTCTCTGAAAATGCATAGCAATTGTATTTATACTACAGCAGTATTTTGAGCATAAAAGAAATTAATACTTTTAATATTCTTAAAACAATGCCACAGTTGTATCTACTACATTTTACCTTATCAAGGGCATCATGATTGAATAATTTAACTTCCATTTAGGCTCCCAAGACATCATATGACAGAGGTTAAAGTAAGAATAGCTTGCAACTTCTCTGACTGTGAAGCAAATGCTCATCTATCATTTTGATAATATTCATGCTGGAAAGTGTACAGAAAATAGAAGAATTCTTATAAGGCCCCAATTGGAATCTAATAACTAAGCATTCTGGGAAACTTAAAACAATGGCTCGCAGTCTAATACCAGCATTTAGACCCAACAGTCTTCATTTAACATAAGATAAATGGGATGATATTTTCATTTTAAGAAACTTAAAAATAATTATTCTAAATGATTTGAGAATAAATTGGATGTGTTGTGTTCTCTACCAAACACATTACAAGGATGGTGGTGATAAATATTTTTGTTAAACGTATACTGAAGAAGCATTTTTTAAACCTGGTAAGTTATACTGTTGGAGTTGAAACCAGAACCACAAAAAAACAAATTTGAAAGCAATACAAATGAATGTGGACAGAAACATAATAAATAATTGTTTGTTATATTTTATTTTCTTTCAGTTTCAAAGTAATCTCATCCTACTTGGCTAAAGCATTAATTAATGCTATGTATGTAAGAATCAATACAAATTCAAGTATATTTTAGTTTTCTCATGACTAAGTGCATGTTTACTTAAATATATGTAGTGAATGAAAAACACAAATGTGAAAATATCCTTGAACTAGTTTCACTTTGTTTACACTTGCAGAGCACAGTCCTTCCAAAAGCATAATAAAAAAATATACTCTTCCTCAACATTTTTATATTTCTTCTGTTCATTTTCTTTTTTGAGGGTTTCATACATACATTGAATTCATTCTGGTTATCTTCAGACCTGCCAAATCCTACCACTTCTTATCTCCCTCCCATCCCTATCAATCCCTGACCTCTTCTTTTTGTCAGTCCCCTTTTCAAATAATGTTTTGACATGTAACCCACCACATTCAGCCACAACAATAAATCTAACCATGCGCTCAAACCTCACCAATGGAAATAGGTGGGCTTATCTGTGAGGACGAAAATGAAAGCAATAACTACCTCTCCCCTTCAATCCACCTGTATCTACTGATTCAACAGGATGCTGTGATGTCATGGGAGGTCCCCTGCATGAGTGTTTGCTTATGCTGTATTGATAAAAGGCCCAGTCTTGTTGTTCCCTGGAGCTGGCAATGGAAATTTCTTTGAGACCAGGACTGCAGTGTCCTGCCCAGAAAATGACTTCACCACTCTTTTTACTATTTTCCTTTTCTTCTTCCATTCACCATTCTGTGATGGTCCCGGAGCCTTAGAAGGGGTCTCTGCAATATCCTTTTGCATACTAAAATGTGTGCTGTATAGATCTGGTTTTCATTCATGTTTAATAAAATAGAAATTGTTTCCCGTCATTTACCAGTTATTATGTAATATACTGACCTCCTCTATGTTTCTTCTAAAACTTTTTAATATTTGATTTACTTAATAGAATAGCACACAGAATCTTCCATATGCTTATAGAAAAATGAAGAGAGGTTCTGAAGACAGAGGCGTAATCAAAAACGTACTATGAGAAAACTACCCGCCAGTGAAAAGCATCCCTGAAAGTTAGGGGCACGGAGAGTGCACAGCACAAACGAGCTACCAGCTCTATGTGGGCTTTGCATCTGATATACAAAGAAGAAAAGCACAAAAAAATGAATCATCGCAGATTGGTAAGAGACTATCTCATACATCAACTTGTTCAAATTTTGCAACCCTGTAAGAAGCACTTTTAAGTAAACCAATTAATTTTTTTCTTCATTAACTTTAATTATACTTAGAAGCCCAGAGATCTTGAGGCAGTTTCTAAACTACAAGCTTGCTTACTAAGTGGCTTTTCCAAGGTTCCTCACAAATCACAGTGACAATAAAAGCATTCAGCATGGCCCTCATTAAAAAGATAAATAAAGAAACCATATAAATGCAGATGAGGTGTGTGTGTGTGTGTGTTAAAGGTTTCAATTAAGTATAGAAACAGTGAATCACAATAGGGATAATCACAGAGTTCACAGTTTCCCACTATTCTTAACATATGTTGTTGCATAACGAGGTCTGCATAAGTATATTAATTTCCTCAAAATTTCATGTTTTAAAGGGAATGGTTAAGTGGTGGCCAACCAGTGTTAACAGGAAACAGCTCATTAATAACAACAGCTTTTCATTGGGAGAGGCGTCCTGTGCATCTCTTCCGTCCTAGTAAAGAGCACTAGTACATATGAATCTTAGTACCAGGGAGATTTTGACAATTTATTGCATTCAAAATTATTCACATAGCTGCATTATTTTTCTTTTCTAGGATCTTTTGTTTTACACTGAATATGAGAGGGAAATACTAAGAGTTATACTAATAGTCTGCTTCTACTTAACATTGTTTCCTCTAGCAATTAAGTTACATGTGAGCATATATCTAACATTCTATGAAATTTGAGTAATTTGGAAATTAAGGCATTTACTTTTGGGGTATCAAAATACATTTCAATTTCTATAAAGTGTTTGAGGGTTTTCACATTTAGCTAGTTACATGTGAAGTGATTAGAATGTTCTAAAATACTTATACATGTACATGAACATATGGTATATTCTCACAGTTTCACATAAACATGCATGTATGAATGAGCACATACATACAAATATGTAAATACATACTGGAAAGTGATAATTTTTATGATTTTTTTATTTACATCTCGTGAGAAAGTAAAAATAAAATAGATTTTTGATGTTGTATATTAAACTGTATAATACAGATAAGAGGTTTAAAATGATAGATTTATTATTAAAGTTCATCATTTCAGTATCATTGCTTCTTTTCTTAAAACAATTGGTTTTATACTAACTTGACTAATGTTTTTACAATTTTTAGTAAATGAATTTGATGTTTGAGCCTGGACTAATGCACAAAATTCTGCTATCTAATGTTATTTGCTAATATGTTTATAAAGTTCTGTCATTAACATTGGACTTGTTACTGAGCAGGTTTAATGTGAATATGCCAAGGTATAGCTGTTGCTCTCTGCTTTATAAGAAATAGGTAGCGGTAAACTGGAGAATGCTGTAATTACCAAGAAGCAGCAGACACTCATGATGGCTAAGACATCTGAAGTTAAGTGTCTGATGTTTTCATAGTGCTTCTGATTACAGCTTATTTTGCCATGCTGCAAACCGTGATGTTCCGTAAAACTCTTTACTTCCTGCTGGAGAACATCTGTCCTGGGTTTTAACACCACATCAGTTCCTAATGTCAGGCCATTCTTCTCTTTTAAATTATTATTGCTTATCAAGGATTTAATTGAGAGCAAGAGAAATACACAGAAATTTGGATAAGTAAAAAAATAGGTAAATGAGTGGGATTACTCATTAAGTCTACCCATATTCCTCTATCAATGCACATTTGAGTGATTAGACATGTATACAAAATAATAATAGCATCTTAAATAGTTTGCAGCATTAATGAAATTTGCTTGGTCTTTAAACTATGTTTAGTGATATCAGAAAAACATAGTTTCCCTTTTAGGTTTCTTAGTATTATTAATAAAAGAATTTAGGCACAGACTAAAAGAAACTCCAGGAAGATTTTATTAGCATTTAAGAGAAAACAACAAGGTAATTAGGTTTTAAATGTAGGCAGCTTCCAGGAAAGGGGAAATAGAGAACTGAGAGGCTATGTTATTTAAATAACAGTCATGATTTTTACAGGGGAGGTCAGCAAGCAGTCTTATGGCAAAAGGACAGAGGGCTTCAGAGAAAAATCCTAAAAGTTCAGAGATTCAGGGAAAGCATTCCCAAACTCTGTCCAGTATCCATAAGAAACAGAAATAGATTAAAGTATTTTTTAATAGAAATGTTTTAACATTTTTCTGAGTAACTGGAAGAAAGTGGGCAAACTGCAAGGCAGAAATTCTGCCAGCAGTTTTAAGTGGTCTACTCTATGTAGAAAGACTTTTTTTTTTTAATTTTCAGAATAATCGTTACATTTAAAGTCAAAGAAATTTTTAATACAATCATTAAATACATTAAGTTTGACTTTAAATGTGTAACAACAATTCTAAAAATTAAAAAATATTTCTATACAGAATAAGTACTGTCAAATACAAAATGGGAAACTTTAAATTGTAAACCTTGCAGTATAATTTTGCAAGAGGCAAGATATAGCTAAAATTATTAATATAGATCCAGATATAGATAAATGCATAAAAACCCAAGGCACAGTGAAATAATTTTTTACTCATATTTTCCTTATCCTTGGCTTATTTCTACATGACTGTGCTTATAACAGGATTAAGTCCAAGGAAATTTAAAAATGCATTTAGATGAAGTTGTATATATGTGATCTAAGTACAAAGATATTCAAATCTCATTCAAAAGTGATATGAAAATGTTATGAGAATGAAGTATCAAGGACATCTATGAATCAAGCTAGTTGTCTCAGTTAGGGTTTCTACTGCTGGGAAGAGACACCATGACCACGATAATTCTTAAAAAGGAAAACAATTCACTGTGGTAGCAGTTTAGAGTTCAGAGGTTCCTTCCATTATCGTCATGGTGGGACATGGCAGTGTGTAGGCAGACATGGTGCTGAATCCGGATGTCATATATCTTGATAGGCAGGACACAGAAAATGTTCTGTCTCATTGGGCACGTTTTGAGCATGTATGGGACCTCAAAGCCTGTCTCCACAGTGATATACTCTCCAACAAGACCACGCTTCCTCCAACAAGGCTACATCACTCATTAGTACCACTCCCTTTGGGGGCCAGTTTTTTCAAACCACCACATTCTGCTCCCTGGTCCCCAGAAGCTAGTAGTCATATTATAATGCAAAAATGCACTCACTCCAACTTTAAAAGTCCCCATAGTCTATACAGTCTCAAACTTATTTAAAGGTTAAGGTTCAAAGAACCTGTTCTGAGATTCATTCAATCTCTTAACTGTAATCCTCTGCAAAATTAAAATCAAAAAGAAGATCACACACTTCCAACATATAATAGCACAGGATATGCATTGTCATTCCAAAGCATAGGGAAGAGATAATAATGAGGAAATACTGGATAAAAGCAAGCTATAAAACCAGCTTGTCAAACTCAAACCTACCCATCTCCATGTCTGATGTCAAAACCCTTTAAAGGTCTCCAATACCTTTCAGTTTTGTTGACTGCAAAACACCTCTTTCTTTTGGGCTGGTCCCACTCCTGCTAGCAGCTTTCCTTAGCAGATATCTAATGACTCTGGCATCTCAAGCATCTTGGGTTCTCTATGGCAAATCCAGGCTTCACAATCACAATTTCACACAATGGCCTCTCTGGGTCTCCATTGAGCGACACCCCTGACACATGCCTGACATCAGCAGCTTTCCTTAGCCATGCAGGCAAATTCCATAACTCCTTTCTTCTGTCCTTGGCTCTAAAGCCAGAACCACAAAGCTGCCAAGTTTTACTGCTTTCTGGGGCTGGAACACGGCCCTCTCATTCATTTTTATCTTCACCAGCTTTCTGTTCTCCATGGTTTCTTTCACTGCCTAAGCTTGACTGTCCATAAACTTGTTCTTAGAACAGGCTGGCCTCAAAGTCCTGGCAGCCTGTGCTTTCTGAGTGCAAGGATTAAAGGGATACCCCACCACACCTGACTCTAAGCCTTTCTTTAATTCCTTTTCAGGAGTTGGAAACTTAGCTGGGTGGGATCTTGCCCTTAGGTTACCATTTCCATTAGTCTATTTCTTAATCTGTTTATCTCCTTGAATACAGAATTTAACTCCATGCCACTTCCTATTGCTCTTTTCTTCTCAAATATTTTTCCTTGCTCGGTTTGCTCCTTTTAATTATTTATCTTCAATAGAGCAAACACTAGTAATCATACAACAGTGTCTATACTAGGCCATTTTGTGATTTCTTCTGCCAAGGGAATTAATCCACCTCTCTTCAATTTATCCTTAGGCAATCTTTTTGGACAAGGGCAGAAATCAGCCATTTTTCACCAAAATATCACAAGAACAATTTCTAGGCAACATATTAAAATTCTATCCTCTGAATCATCTTTATCTGGGAACCCATAGTTCATCAGATCACCCTTATTTTCCATGCTAAATCACTTAAATTTCTTTAATTGCCACTACTTTCCATGCTCTTCCTACTATAGCCCATTAAGCAGCACTTAAAGTGTTGAAGTTCAACTGATTTTCTAATCCATAGTCCCAAGGTCCATATTCCTTCAAACAAATGCATATTGAGACCTATCACAGCAATATCCCAGTCTCCAATTCCAACTTCTGCCTTAGTTTGGGTTTCTATTGCTCTAAAGACACACACACATACACACACACACAAATGTTTTTGTGTATGTATATAATTTATATGTATATATATGTGTGTGTATGTATATATATGTGTGTCTATATATATACTTTTTTATTTTTAATATAAATTTATTTATTTATTTTACATCTCAGCTGCAGTTTCCCCTCCCTCTTCTTTTCCTCCTCCTTCCTCTTTTTTTCCTCCCTTCCTCCAAACCTCCTTCTGTCCCTCCCCAATCCGCTCCTCCTCCATTTCTGTTTAGGAAAGGACAGGCTTCTCATGAGTATCAACAAAACAAGCATTTTGAGTTGAAGTAATCTAAACACCTCCCCATTTATTAAGACTGGGCAATGTGACCCAGTATGGGGAATAGATTCCCGAAAGCCAGTAAAAGAGTTGGAGACAGCCCCTGTTCCCACTGTTTAGAGTCCCACAAAAGGACCAGTCTACATAACAGTAACATATATGCAAAGTGCCTACCTAGGTCAGTCCCATGCAGGCTCTCTGGTTTTTGGTTCAGTCTCTGTGAGCACCTGTGAGCCCAGTGTAGTTGATTCTGTGAGTTTTCTTGTGGTGTCCTTGACCCCTCTGGCTCCTACAACTCTTTCGATTTCCCAAACTCCACTTAATGCTTGTAGGTCTGCATCTGTTTCCATCAGTTGCTGGATGAAGCCTCTCTGATGACAATTGGGATAGGCACCAATCTGATCACAAGAGATGGCTAATTCAGACCACATATCTGCTATGGCTAGGACTCTTAGCTGGGGTCATCTTTGTAGATTCTTAGGAGATTCACTAGTCCAGGTTTTGTACCTAACCCTGAAACGCCCTCACTTCTTGTGGTATCTTTCAGTACTCTCCTCCTGGTCGCTCATGTCCCCATCCCCAGCTGCCTTCAGTCCACTCAGGAAAGCTCTTCTATTTCCTCTTCCTAGGGAGATTCAGGCATCCTGAGATTTCTCTTCACACCTGTCAGAGTGGCTAAGATAAAAAACACAAGTGACAGCTCATCCTGGACAGGGTATGGAGTAAGGGGAACACTCCACCGTTGCTAGTGAGAGTGCAAACTTGTACAGCCACCCTAGAAACCAGTGTGTCAGTTTCCCAGACAACTGGGAATCAATCACTAGACCCAGCTATACCACTCTTGGTCATATACCCAAAGGGTGTTAAATCATACCACAGGACACTTGCTGAACTTGTTCACAGCAGCTTTATCAGTAAGAGCCAGAAACTGGAAACCACATAGATATCCTTCAACCAATAAATGGGGGAAAAAATTATGGTACACTTTTTCAATGGGCTGCTAAAAACAAGGACACTGGGAAATTTGAAGACAAATGGATGGACCTAGAAAAAAAAAATCATACTGAGTGAGGTAACTCAGACTGAGAAACAAACATGATATGTACTCACCTGTAAGTGGATATTAGCTGTCAAACAAAAGGTAACTATGTTACAGTCTACAGACCCACAGAGACTAGGTAACATGGTAACCTTTAAAAAAAATAATTGTAGTGGCTCAGTTACAGTGCAGAGGTTCCGTTCAATATCAGCATGACAGATGGCAGCAGTACAGGCAGACATGGTGCTGGAGAGGTAGCTGCTACATGTTGATATGCAGGCAACAGGAAGTAGGCATGTGTTGAACATATATAAGACCTCAAAGCCTGCCTGCACAGTGACACACTCCTCCAACAAGACCACACCTACTCTAATAAGGCCATATCTCCCAATAGTTTTGCCTCTATTGGGGCCATTTTCTTTCAAACCGCCACACTAATTGTGGTTTTATGCTGGTGTTAGCTGCAGACAGCACACCCTAACGGGATATAATTTGCATCTATTCCCTCCAGCACAGATTCGCTGAACATGCTACACAAATGCTACGTAGGTGGGGTGCTATTTTTCATAGTCCGAAGTAGAATATTTAGCTTTCCTTTAGAATTAAAATGGGTAGAAATCTTGAAAGAAATTCTACTTGGAATAATCTAGCAAGCATTTCCTTAGTGATGTCCATAGTTATTTTTGACAATTATGTGAAATTCCTTCCCATTGTGAAGGAAAAATAGGACTGAGATTATATTAATATTTGTTGCAGCAACAGCCTTGAAGCTGCTCTGCTGCAGGAAAACAGGGCTCACTGCTGTTGCTTCCCTATCCCCCTTCTGGGTCAATGGAACCTAAACTTATTCTTTACGTGAGCAGCTGAAAGGCTGTCTTTCAGATCCCTATCGGATGAAGGGTGGTGTATGTAAAAATAGTTCTTTATGGGCACAATATCCTTGATTATTAATAGAATGTAATATGAATTGTGACACAAATGTTCCCAATGCGGTCTAAAGGCATTTCCTGTTTATTCAAAATATCTGTATTCTTAGATTAAGGAGTTGAATTAGGAAGTTTCCATTTGTTTGTGCATTGCTACTCCTGTATATTTGATGCTGGCACAGTGATAGCCACACTGGAATCACAAGCAAGAAAAAATTAAGATGGCGATTTTTGCGATGGCATTCTTAGGGGAAATTTTCACACTCTTGAAATGATTGAATAAACACTGCGTTATCTTGGGATTGTTTTTGTATGGCATGATATGGAGCTGCTTTAAGCTGCTTTAAATTGTCTGTTTTCCAGCTAGAACAGGCTGTAACCCAACTTGTGCATTTACATTATAGAACTTTCTCTTTCCCCTAAAATATTGTTTTAAAGACATTATTAATGCATTTTGCCAATGGGAGATTCCCGGTCCCTTTAGAAAAATCTTTATTGACAAATTATGTCCTTTGATTTGGGGATCAGGCTTGGCACCCTCTTTCTTTGTGCTCCCTGAGTGAGCTTGTGGATTTCTGTTTTTTTGCTTTTGTTTTCTTCAGTCATTTTCAATTCTTCTTTGTCTAACTTATATGAGTCTTGTTGAAAACCAAACATATTTCAGTCATCCATTTATTATAGCTATTTCTGGTGATGATGCATTCAGTATCAAGTATCTCCACAAAATAGTGTTTATACACCACTATTTTATTCTACTACTTTGACATACATGGTAACCTTATAAAAGGCACATTTTCTTCTCAACAAAAATTGAAAAGAAGAAAGCATTCCATCATATCAGCAGGAAAGTTTAGCTTTGAGAAGTTTGTTTTCAATGGGGCATTGAAATCATACAATGTTTAATGAGTTTATTCTTTGAATATAAATGTCATATGTTAATAGAGATATTGATATTATAGTATAAAAGTGAGGTGATAAAAATTTTGTTTGGAAATAGAGAAAGCTTTACAAAGATCAGCGATGTAATTGGTTTCTATAGACCAGTTGTTCTCAACCCACCTGTGACCCTTTAATATGGTTCCTCGTGTTATGGTGACCACCCAACCATAAAATTATGCCATTCTACTTCATAGTTGTGATTTTCCTACTCTTATGGATCTTTATGTAAATATCTTATAGGCAGGATATCTGATATGTGACCCTCTAAGGGCTCATGACTGACCCACAGGTTGAGAACCACCAATACAGACAATTATAAAATAATTTTATCCATCTATTTATTTTGCCTCACAGTTGCAGTTTCCCCACAACCCAACCCGCCCAGTCTTTCTTCCCAGTTCCCCCTCCCACTCCCAAATCTTCTCCTCTTCTGTCTTCATCCAGGAAAGAGCAGATCTCCTATGAGTATCAATAAAACATGACATATCAAGTTGCAATAAGACTAAGCACCTCCCCATGTATTAAAGCTGGGCGAGGTGACCCAGTATGAGATGTAGGGTCCCAAAAGCCAGTAAAAGATTTAAAGACAACCATTGTTCCCACTGTTAGGAGTACCATAAGAGGACCAAGCAATACAAGTGTAACTTATATGCAGAGTACAGGGGTCTATAAATTTTAATGAGTAAAAATTAATATAGAGTCAAAATTGGATCTATGGGCCCAGTTTTATGAAACATGTTTTGAATTGTGTATAGTTATATGTCTTAATCACAAAAAAACATATGTTTGAGATCATAGTTCCATGAGGTGCTGGGAAGATGGTCAGTGAGTAAGAGCACTTACTGTATGTATGTGAGGACCTGAGTTTGATTCCATAGAAAATACATAAAAAAGTCATGTGCTCATGTAATCCCAGTGCTGGAAAAGAGGGAAGACTCCAGGGTCAGTGAGAGACTCAAGGCACTAAGGCAGAAAGTGATATAACAGGACAATGGGTGTCTTTTTCTGGTCTCTACTAACTAGTGCATACACATTTACACACACAAATACCCTGTTCCCCCCCACACACACATGCTCTCTCACACACATACACACATATATGTAATTCCACACATACTCATGCACATACCAACCCATCATACATCATATGATCCATTCACACATACATACACACAAATGCACACACACACCCTATACCACAACTCATACACACATAAAGCAATAATTGAATTTATGACTACATTCTATTTTTTGCTATTGTTTCTTTCTATTAAAAATTCAAACCATTGCTTATTATTAGGAAAAATGCCAATAAATCTCAAAGTACAATTTGTGCTAATGGAATTTGTAGTACCCAGATAATAACAAGGAATTCTATCAGTGTACCTTGAATTAACTACTGAAATACATAAAATGGGTAATAGCTGGACCATGGGTTACTTTGCACTGCAAAGACCATTTACAAGGGATTTTGTGCTGTGTTAGGGAATATTGGAGCTGGGAACTCTATGTAGAGAGTGCATCGCTGAAGTCACATTTGCCCAGTACTTCATGGTTTAATGTCTGCACCAACAAAAACAATAAAATTTTAATTGCCAATTGCATAATTATTCAATATTTTGTAAGAGTTTGATGCTTCAACCTCATCTAAAATCTATAGATTAAAACCTGCAATGCTGTGGTTTTAAGTGATAGGAGGTTGTAGTTCTCATCTCTCATGGAAAAAAATGTTTTTGCAGCAGATAGAAATCATTGCAAATGGCCCTCACTGCCCTAAATACAGAGAACAACTGATCATGAAATGTTAGCTCCAACTGATAGATCTCCAACATAGACCCTACACCTGAGGATCAGGGAACATTATGAAAGAGAGGGTAGAAAGATTACAGGAGCCAAGGGATGAAGATGTTTACTACAGGATAATACCTTCCATAAGTGACAGAAAAGCTGCACCCAGAAAATCTCAGTAGTGTGGTTGCCTCAACGGGACCTAAAAAAAAAATGACACCAGAATGATAATGTGGAAAGGGGGAAATACCATAATGTTACATCTTTAGATGAAGAGCAATAGGCAATTACTAACTACAGAGATAAGGACAATCAGCATTCCCCACTGTTAAGTACCATAGAACCTCTGACTGATTATCCAATACCAATTTGTTAACCCTAAACAGACATTCACACACACATATATAAATATGAGAAACATTAAACATACTTATCAGATTGTATTTATATGTATAAACATATGCAACAATAATAACTAATAATATTAATAAAAAATTTAAAATGCCATGAGTTTGATATACAGCATAGAAGACACAGGAAGTGTTAAGGGGAGAAAAGAAATATGGAAAATGATATAAAAACAAGTACCCATGCATAAAATAATTTAAAATAGATAAACACATTCTACATTGTTCTCACTTTTTTCGGCTTTATTTTTTTTTCTTTAACCCAATTTTATTTTTGTATCTAAACATGTCTGCAACTTGTTTGGGCGCAGATTTCACTGAAGGGAAAATCATATAAGATTAGCATATTTCCATTCACAGTGCT
Source organism: Ondatra zibethicus (assembly GCA_004026605.1). Classification (NCBI taxonomy): domain Eukaryota; kingdom Metazoa; phylum Chordata; class Mammalia; order Rodentia; family Cricetidae; genus Ondatra; species Ondatra zibethicus. The sequence continues at coordinate 92,867 of PVIU01005932.1, forward strand.
ATTCCAGTCATGTTGAACTGTCAGGGAAATGAAACTGTTTGAGAAAGGCTGTAAGAATGGGGACGAGGGAAGCAATGACCTTATTTTTGTTCCTCATCTCCAATTAAATATATTTCTTTCTTATTTTTCCAATTACAATATTTTGATGTTTTGAAATTATATTTATATCATCTTCCTTCCTCCCCACAACCACTCCCATTTAAATTAGCCATCTCCCTTTTAAATTATTAACATTTCTGTTTAGTAATTATTGTTGCATATTCCTTAAAATATAAATTCAACCTGCCCAATCTGTAGAATGTTTTGATATGTATGTTTCTAAGACTGAGTATGTATGTTTGTAAGTATCACTTGGCATTAGATAGTCATTTGGTGTAGTCTTCCCTGATGAAGATAATTTCTCCTCTGAAACATTCTTATTTGTCTTTATTGACTGATGTTTTCTGTCCTGCCTGGTCCTAAAGCTGTTAAGTCCCAAAGAATCACACAGAGGTCTACATTAGTAATAAACTGATTGGCCCATTAGCTCAGGCTTTTTATTTACTACTTCTTATAACTTACATTAGCCCATAACTGTTGTCTGAGTTAGGCACCTGGCTTGGTACCTTTTTCAGCTAGGCAGTCACATCTTGCTTCCTCTGAGGCTGGGTCACGACTATTTAACCTTCCGTCTTTCCAGAATTCCCGTTGCCATGCCTCTACTTCATGCCTGTTGCCCCACCTATACTTCCTGCCTGGCTACTGACCAATCAGCATTTTATTAAAAATAATACAAGTGAAAGGACCCTTGTTCCACAGCAGTCTATATTTTTTATGTAGAGATGAGCTACTACTCTGAGCGGTCCCTATTTGTCTGTAGTTTTTCATGAATGGTTGAGATCTCTTAAACTTCCCTCTTCCTAATCAGCATGTCTATGATATCTTCTTTGTTCAGGTCAGGTTTAGGCAGCCATATTGGTAAGACTTCATGGGTGAAACTTCTTTGACATTTCAAGGACATTCAATCACACAGTAAATTTTCTGTTCCTTCAACTTTTAAAAATCATTCCACCCACTCTTCTGAAATTATCTCTGATTAGGCACAGAAATTTCACTATAGATATATTAGTTGAGACTTATCTCTACAACCCTGGCTTTTGCTCAGTGTGGTTTTCTGAAATCATCTCTGTTGGAGAAGGGCTGCTTATTGATTCCTGGATGCCTGGCTAGCTTAGTCCCAAAATAATCACACAGAAACTGTATTAATTAAATCACTGCTTGGCCCATTAGTTGTAGCTTCTTATTGGCCTTACTCTTACATTAATTTAGTCCATTTCTATTAATCTATGTATTACCACATGGCAGTGGCTTACCAGCAAGGTTTCAGCATATCTGACTCCAGTGGCAGCTCCATGGTGTCCTTCTGACTCCAACCTTCTTTTTCTCAGCATTCAGCTTAGTTTTCCCTGCCTAGTCAAGTTCTGACCTGCTGTAGGTCCAAAGCAGTTGCTTTATTCATTAATGGTAATTGCATCACACAGAGGGGACTCCCACATGACCTCCCCTTTTCTGTTTAAATAAAAAGGAAGGCTTTAACTTTAACATAGTAAAATTACATGTAACAAAAAAGGTATCAAACATATCAAACAAGAATTACAGTTACAATATTTATATTTACTTTATCTTTTATCATAACTAAGGAAAGCTATAATTATACCTATAAATTCTTCAACTCCATCAAAGACTCCAGAAGAATATAATATTACCTAAGTAAACAGGATGTACATTGTAAACAGCTTCCAAAACTCTAGAATTAACAGAGACATCTTGCTGTCTGGTCAGTCACCCAAAGTTTTCCTGTACCATTTGAGCATCCATCTTTGGCCTATAGGTCTATAGTGTCCAGCAGACTTTTCAAAGACAGTTCTGCCTGTATTGGCAGTTTGTCATTCCTTTTTTCTGTGTTCTACAGAATGTCTAGCAGACTCTTTCATGTAGCAGGAACCCCAAAGAACCATCTCACCATTAGGCAAGTTCAGTAGACATTTCTCTGTGGGTCCTGCGTGTCCAGTTTACCAAGTAGTCCAGGCAAGAGCAGTTTCTTGCCCAAATGGATCACCAACTCCATAAGGAGCCTCTTCAATGCCCCTTCCTCTTGAAGTAATTTATGCTTCCAGGAGCAGATGTGTCTCACTCTCATGAAAAGTCTTAAGCTCTTAAAACATTTTAAATGCCATATCCCATAGACTTTGAAAGGTTTGAAAAATGCCTATCCATCTGAAATACATCTTTGTGCATCTAGAGAACCTAACAAACATGACTACAAGTGACTATTATAGATGCTTATCTATTAACCTATATTTTGTAATCATATATTAAATTTTTAAATGAGCTGCACAAACACAATACCTTAATCAAGATCAGAAATACATATACACAGTAAAAAAAATTGACCTTAAATTTGTATCGATAAACCAAGATCCATACCAATGCAAATCTCTATAGCATATCTCCACTTAAATGTAAAAGATCCATTATGAACAATATTTGGGAATATGGGCATAGTTATTCTCCAAACTGCTTCCTGCTGTTTATCGGGTGAAGTATATTTTTTGAGGGGTGTTCAGGGCACCCTTTCAGGGGATCTTGGTCCATCAAACCACATTAGTCTCAAAGTAATCCATAGCTTCTTATCCTCTGTGGAAACAAAAGAAGAACCTCTTTTCCAAAGCAACATATCCTTAGATTCATATTTTGAAATCAAGATGCCTTTAAAGTATATATGTTGGTTTAGCTTAGCAGCCCATACAATGAAATATTTCTCTTTACTTAGCTCCATTACAGTCAAAAATTCAAAGAAAATATAATAATATTCATAATCCAGATTTTGCATGTTTATTCCATTTTATGTGGCTTATTTATTTTAAATCTATTACTTTTTAATATTTTTTATTATGTTTACTCCTTTAATCTATGACTGTCTATACTCTGTCTCTTTAAAGACTTTATTAAAAAAATTTACTTCTTTTTATAACTCTCTGTACTCTTTATCTTCTCTCTCCAAAGCCTACATACATTTATCCAACACTGTGACACATTTAGAGGTCTTTTATGTCTGAATCTGTCCTACTGTATATCTGTAATTCTTTACTGTCCAGGAGCACTTCTTAAAATGTTAAGCACTTCTTAAAAACTTAAGCACCACCATTTAGAATGTAGTTAGGGCTCATTCTGACTTAGTAAAGTGCTTCTTGTAGATCCAAGATCCATAACTTCACTCAGACCTGGTAGCTGGCTAGGTCTCCACTACCAGGCTTGATTTCCCTTTTTTTGATTGAGCCAAAAGTCCAATTAAAGCCCTGTTGGTTATAATCAAGGTATAAGTACCATTACTTAGCCTTTATAATGTCATCTTGTCACTGTTGTGGTTTATCTAGTGCATAATACAAAATACATCATAAATTTTATATTATATCCAATTTTATATTATATCCAATTTTTTCATAAGCATTTTGTATTAATGTGCTTAGATGTGGAGACCAACTTCCCCTATCTTTTTGCTTGTGTGTATCTAGTGCATAATACAAAATACATCATAAACATATTGATTGTTTCCCTCCTTTGGAAGCTTGTGTGATGCTTTCTGGTACACGTAATCTGAAGGGGGAAATGGGAAATAGTGGAAGGTTTAAATACCAAAGAAGGAGGGTAAAATGACAGTAAGAGTGTCTGAAAACATCACAAGGAATCGTATTATTAGCTAGCTAGCTAAAACTACCCACAACACAGGCAAATCTCTGTATAAATACACATATGTAGTGTAAATGAAATTTCCCATCTGGGTTGACAATGCATCCTGAAAGATCCATAGACTATATGACAGAAACCTCAATACACATATTAGAACCCTTACTTTTTGGTTTATTGCTCAGGGTTGTCCAATCAATTCACAGACTTTATAAGGTATTGCAGTTTTCTCTGGTTGTCCTCAAGAGGTGTAAGGTGAGTCCTTATTGCTGAAGACACCATGTTCTTCAGACAGGACCCAGAGTCTCAGAGCAGATTCTAACCTAAAAGCCTCCTTTTTGTGCATTAAATGTATTTATCTAGTGCATAATACAAAATGCTTATGAAAAAATTGGATATAATATAAAATTTCAGTATATATGTGTATATACATATATATGTACATACATGTATATGTTTCAACATCTCTATTCAAATCTTCACATTAACTGTGTAAAGATATCGATTCCTGTCTTTAACTTGTTAAAGTTTAAAAGACATAGCTATTATTTACAGTTACTTTACTTTCGCCTTAAATGTGCTTAGATGTGGAGACCAACTTCCCCTATCTTTTTGCTTGTGAAGTCTCCCTAACCTTTGAGATATACCTTCTACATTCCATTGAATGACCATTTATATGTACATATAACAAAAGACAAGTAAGATCATGGTTATGCTAGATCATTGTTTTTTTCATGTTACTAGAAAGATATGAATGCCAACAAATTAACAATTATTCACAAAATTATGGCTGCTGCTTAGACAGGAGTATGCTCCCACCAATAGGACATAAGCAGTGCCAATAAACCAATATATCAAATCTAATTCTTAAAATGTTTATATATTATTGTTTATTAACATGTTTAATGCTACACACAGTGGCATTTTAGAGACTATCACTATGATTCGACTTTGTCAAGGCCACAAGTCTCTCAATAAAGTATTCAATTTTGTGATAGGTCCGAGTCTTTGTTAGAAGTCCCTAAGTACTTGGCTCTTGGACCAGATGGTGTCTATGTGAGCACACAGAGAATGTGAGACACTGACATTTCAAGTGCTCACAGTGAGCCAGATGCTATTTCCAGGTGCAAGAGCTGAGCAAATGTGAGATGAGCCACAAAAGACAGAGGAGCAATGTCCAGGGAAGCATAAGAACAAAGCAGTCACTGTGTGTGTCGGGGAGGCAGTGTATGTCACATTTCATTTTTCTTTCTTAGAAGGAAAAATAGCAGATGCCTTTGAATTTATTGGGGTGAATAAGAGATGTTTTGGGACACTATGAAATAAAAAGTAGGAGAAAAAATAACTTCAATTTAAAGAGTAGAGCATATTTGGCATGTTCTAATTCTATAATTTAGAGTTAGTATTTTAATTCATCTGCTAAGGCATGAATAATATTTTATCCAAAATTTCTAGATGGTAGTTAAAATGGTCACATATGGGTTTGTAGGTGAAATAGCTATGCCAGATTTATACTAGTAACGTATTGGAATTTTAATGGTATTTTTATCACCGTACATTATATAGTATTTTAAATGCATGTTGCCACTTACAAAGAGTGTGCTGCAGAGAAAGCAGCTTGTATAAAGACAGCACATCAGCAACTGTGCCTGTTATCAGGGATAACAGGGCCAGGAATTACAATATTATGTTTTACCCCATGTTCTATGGAAAGTACCAAAAGAAGAAATCATAGCAAAGTTAAGATCAGTGTGGAATACTGCTGCAAGACCAGAGCATGTATGTCTTCAGTGATGCCTGTGTATCGCTGATGGTGCCAGGAAGCCTGATAATTGCAAAATGTAACAAAAGAAAAAATTAAACATTAAGACACCAGAATCAGAAAAATGAACAACATCTATTGATTGATTTAATCTTTGAATCTATATGTCTTTCTCAAGCACTGTTATTTCTTCTTTCAACTTTGTTTCCCCAGTAAATAAGTGAAGCATACTTTTCTCTGACCCCAGTGTAATGAAGCAGGTGAGGTTTATTTAGAGCAACCATCCTGGTTTATTTATCATGATCAGAGGTTTTGTCCCTGTAAGATTCTCTCTGGGTGTATGTTGTCTGCTGGTAGTAGAAGATTGATGTTTTAAATTTCTGTCAGGTACTTGACAAGGGAGTTGGTGAAAAACTGAAAGAGGTATTCAAATAAGGTACTGTGACTCTATAATAATAACAATAATTTAATAAATCTGAGGTCCTTCAGTCACTCTTGTGGGGACTGAACCTGGGTTTTCCAGCACCCAATGTATATAAGACAATTTTACACATGTTCTCCCCAAAATGATTATCCCCTCCCCCCAAAAAATAGCTACCCATGGCATCTTTTATTCTCCTACACCTCTATTGTTCTGAACTGTGTGTAGTGTTCATGCTTGTTATCACAGCACCTGGAAATCTGGGACAGTAGGTTTGCCACATATTAGAGACTGGCCGTGTCTACATAGAACCTGTTTTCATCAAAGTCACCTCCGCCCCGTAGAAAAGAAAATCCTGCTTAGAGAAAGAATGAGTCCTGTAGCCACTTAAAATATTCCATGCTGCACGTGTCCCTTTTGCCATCCGTTTTGGTGCAGTGAAACCCACAGGAGATGAGTGGAAGGACAGCTAACTAAGAATCTCCTTCTTTTAAAAATAATGTTCTGATGACAACTCCATTTTTCCTGATTCAAGGAGAAAAGCGGCTCCCATGGGCTGTAGTTAGAACCAGCCTCATGTGACTATTAGTGAAGATGCTCATTAGAAATACATCCTAGGCTTCTGGTTTATTCAGGGCTTTTAGCTACTTGAGATGTTAACATCTTTGTCTATAAGGTTAAACGCACCTGCCATAAGTCTTCAGGGATAAATTATGGAAATCAATTGTTTTGACCTGCCAAGAAAATTGGTAAGTATGCGGATAGGCGATATTTTCTAAAGAAATATGTTACCAATAGGGCATAATCACTAAAACTTAGATAAACAGACAAAGATACTACCAATATCTTAATAATATTAACATTGATTTAATTTGGTCATTGTAGAGGGACCAATATCATTTAGCCAAACTTGTATTTATAATATATCTGGAATCAGTGATGTTAGCAAATATCTCTGGTGATATAGGTGGCTAAAAGGTTCTATCTATTTACAGAAACTTTAGTCCAGCTGACAATGTATTTAGAACTCAGAAAAAAATTCAATAGTTTATGCTTACCAATGATGTCTGAAGTGAGAAACAGGGCCCTTAAATATGACTCTAGGGCCCCTATTGTACTGCATCTCCTCTCTTTTAGGATATGCAGTGTAGTAATCAGAGAGCTTCCTGTTCCAATGTGGAGGCCCTGGCCTCTGGTTCTGCAGCGAGGAAAGCAGGCTCTCATTTTAAGCTACACTGCTGGTACTCTTCATTCTTCCCCGGCCTCTGTACACGCAGATCAGGGGAAGAGGTTTGCCATGCTTGCGTCTAATTGGCAATTAGGATTTACAAGTGAAGGCTGCTGGAGACTCTAACTTACAACTGTCAGGGGCCGGTGTGGAAGGAGAACACATTAAGTTGAAAGGCCGATGAGTGTTTATTTGGGAAATTAGTGCATTTATAAGCATCCTGCAACAGTACTGGCCCAAGCCAGGATGAATGCTCATAAATGACTGAACAACTTTCATCTCTGGCCAAAATGGCATAGAAAAGGGTGGAAGGAGAGACTGAATAGAGACAAATAAAACAAATTAAAAAATTCATTTAACAAAACATATATTGTCCACAGTAAAGAACAAAATCACAGCATGAGACTGGTTCTGGTCTGTTTGTAATCTTTCTGTTGTGTGACTCCATGTCTTTTCTCTATGACTCTCTGAAGGCCTTCATGTGCAAGCTGTCCCACCTGTCCCTAACAAAAGGTTTTTCTCTCTCTTATACTGAAGAATACAGAAAGCATCGTAGGTGAAGGAAGGAGTGACAGTTTACAGAAGTCCTTATCAGAACTCTACAGACAGAAACTTTAGTGACTCCAACTGACCAACAAACACTAGCAAAGCAAACATCACTTATCAAATAATATCTGCATGCGGTTTGCAGCATTTATGAGGGGCGTTTATTGTTTACTCTGATTTAATCCATTTTTGTTTTCAGCATTTCTTACCATACCGTACACATGCAGGTGTTACTTTTAGGTCAGGGGTCATGGAAGAGTCCATAATTTAACTTAACTATGCATTATCTTAGGTTGTAAAAGCTGATTACATGGGAAACTCAAAGCAGGTAAGGTAACTGTAGATAGGTTGAGGAGACTGAGTAACAAATGACAATCTAAAGCACCAAGTGACCACAAGATGTGCTACTAACTCGGCTCTGGATTATAGGAAAGGTTTCAGTCTCCTAGAACGTAAGAGATATTTTTATGATCATGTATTTTCATAAGTAAACACGAATATTGAACTAACTAGACAAAGGTTTTAAGCTAGTCATGTTAAATATACTTAAACTGTTGAAGAAATATGGCTGAAGGTAGCTTAGTGTTAGATCATCCAAGTGCAGACTATAAACAGTCTAAAAAATACTTTTTCAAAAAGTTAACGGTAGCTGTGAATAAAAACTGAAAGAATGACCAAATTAGCAAGTATTCAATTTCTGTCAAAAGGAGGTGGGGAAGATCTTGGCCAAGTTGGGGGAGGATAAGGAATGTGATAAAAATATATTATATGAAAAATATTTTATTAGAAATTTAAAGAAGACAAAACATTTAGGGGAGAAAGGTGAATATAATTAAAATACATTGTATGAAATTCTAAAAAGTAACAAAAATATTCTAATGAATAAAAATATTCCTTGGTTTGTTCCAGCAAAATAGCTTATGTTAAACCACCAATTTGCAATACACCCATCCAAACTTTTGAAAATGTGTGATGCTAGAGCATATAGGTCATGAAAAATTAACAGAAAGGGGACTCCATAACACAGTCTTCATGAGTTCATCATTTGTATGTGGGTGACAAACTGGGGTGATGCTACGTTGGGGTAGTCCAAGGTATGGTTACGAACCTCTCACCCATAATCTCTAAGCATACCAATAAAATCAATGGTTCACCAAACTGAACTTCGGATGAATTGTGTTTGTCTGTCATTGGTACCTTATATGTGAATTGTTTGCAGCTTCCCATGAATAGGTAAAGCAAGAACAGGTCCACAAGTTCATGTACATCTATGATCAGTAGACACTAGAAGCAACATTTATGTCCAGAAATACACAAAAAAACATGTGATGTATGCACAGAATGAGAGAGTACTTATTTATTCACAAAAAGAAACAAACTGAGTGATACTAATTAGATATAAGTGAATTTGGAAAAGAAAATTGTGATATATGAAACAATTTTAATACAAAATATCAACTATTATATACAGTTTGTTTGTGGGAAATTTCACAAACAAGCAAGCACATTTCTATGAAGAACACTCTAGTTGTTAAAGGCTATGGAAGGAATAATTGGAGTAAACCTTAATGGTAAACGGGTTACTTTAGGTACAAATAACATGTTTCTATTTGAACTGGCACTGCTGTAATTCATAAAATGTTTATTTTAAAATTATTAACTTGAGGCAGGTCAAGGGGGAGGACCTTGGTCCTATCTCAAGTGACTTTTTTGCCTTCCCTGGAGAGCCTCACCTTCTCTGAGGAATGGATGGGAGTGGAAGAAGGTGCAGGGAGTGGGAGGATTGAAGGGAGGGGGAGCTGTGGTTGGTACGCAAAATAAGATTGTTCTAAAAATAAATTAAAAAATAAACAGGAAAAAATATACCTGGTAAAAATCCAGCATCCTTCTATTTTAGCAAACTTTCTAGGGATCTGGTAGTGTATGGTGTTAATTTTTTTGATGTTATAGATTAGTGGTGGTATCTACTACTTCTTATAAATAAAAATGAGTCATAGAAAAAAATGATTAACTTCCTTTGTGAATTTCTCCCCAGTAAAAATGTGGTTTCTAAAGTTTCAGTATAGTTAGCTAGAGCCCTTTCTGACTCCACATCTTAAACAAAAGCTCTTGGGGTATATTTATTTTCTTTTATTTTTTATTGGTAGTGACAATTTTTGAGACAGGGTCTCACTATGTAGCTCTGGCCATCCAGGAACTCTCTTTGTAGATCAGGATAGACACAAACTCACAGAAATCCACCTGCCTCCCAAGTACTGAGATTAAAGGCATTTGCCACTATACTTGACTTGGAATTATATTTCAAAGCAAAGTAACTAAGGAATAAATTATTTCATTTTTAGAGTTAGTTTTCATTTCACTGGACAAACAAAAATTTTAAAAATTCTTAGCATCTGTTGTCTTAGTTTTTGTAAAAAAAAAAAAAAAAAACTTGAGGTAAAAAAGATGAGAACTGTGTTATATAAAAGAAAAATATAGTTAATAATCAATTTCTAAAGCCACCATAACAGCTTCTCAGTATTTAATGACCATCCATTTGAGGTGAAATCTTATACTCATTTTTCTTTCCAGATATCTCATTATAGTATAACTAATTTCTCTTTGCCCATGTATTATCTTCAAAAAGGGTAAAAATAAGACTCAACTCATGAGTTAAAATAGTATTTTTGTTGTCCATATTTTTAAGAAATTAAAATATATGATTCCATAAAAACAAATGAGATTTGCAATAAAAACACTTGAAGTTGTAAAGACATGGCATATTCAGATAAGGGTTGTTGTTGTTGTGTGTTCTGCCCTCTCCTTGAGCTAAAGACTCAGCCTGTGTGTATCTAAGCTGTGATGTTGTCACCTACATATAAACCTGTGGCCCTTTTATGTTGCTTCCTTATACCAGTAAATTCTTCAGTGTGATAATCCCACTTTTTATTTGTGATCAGTCCACTGTGGCTTATAGTTCTAAAGATATTTAAACAGAATAACCAGTGTCTAAATGCACTCAAAAATGTATTCAATTATATAATTACTGATATAATTTCATAGACAAAGAAACTCAATAATTTGTTCTAAAAGTGTACTTGCTTTAACACAGCATTATTTTGATTAAAATAATACTTTAGTATTAAGTCAGGAGTTACATCCTTAGATTTAAAATATTTTATTTTCCTATTCCTGACTCAGAAATAAAGATGTGCATATCTCTTCCATAATGCTTCACAAGTGATGGAAGCAGTAACCTACTGAAATGTTTTTACCTCTACTTTTGCCAATAAAGTGGTCATGGTTTTCCTAATAGTGATCTGTATATAGAATTACCATTTTCAGACCTTTTGTCTAAGAAAATTCCCTACCCATATATTTTTAACCATAAATGACTTAATTTCGTTAGTCTGTTTAGTTTACCATAACAACGTTATAGACAAACATACTTGAATGACAGAAATAGATTTATCAGACTTCCATTAATAGGTCAAAGTGGCTATTAACATTGAGGTGCAGACATAGCAGGGTTTATTCTGAGGCTCTTCTCTGGGGTCATGACGACATACAAGTCTGTGTGTACCTCTTTATGTGTGTATGGAAGAAATTAAGGTTGGTGAGACTACCGCTATTTCTTCTTAAGACACTAATCTCAGTGTATCAGGGCTCCATCCTTATGACATTGTGGTAAGCCCTGTTTTCAACTATCTCTACAGTTTTAATATGAACTGAGTCAGGTTAAAGGGAAGTATAATTCAGCCCATTCAAAATAAATATTTCTTTCAAATAAAATGATCCTTCCATTTTATTTTCAGTGAGAACAGAGTGATATATGTACTACACAGTTTCATCATGGTGGCATTTTATTTTAGACTTACACAGTTTGGAACTACATTAGATCTACATATAAAATCAGTCTTTTAAAATATTACTAAAATAAATATGCATCAAATAAACTGTTTTTAGAAAGGGTAATAATGGATGGGTAAAACTGCTGATGAACAAGATGTCCCTTATTAACAGACTACTAACAATTCTGTCCTATGCTTTTCAATAAAACATGCTGGGTAGAAGTGATTGCATTTGAAGTTATTGGTACATTTGAATGCAAACTACCCAACCATGAAAAATGAGGCTTCCATTTGCTATAAAAATAAATTAGGAGGCAATGCTTTGCTGGCAAAACCATTTGTGCACCTCAGTTCATAACTATTTATGGGACCATTAACAGATGTCTTTGCTCACATTGTGAGCTGCCTGATGATACAGGTATGTTCAGTACTGCTTTATACCTAAAGTGAATGTTGGCAACTTGTTTTAGGATATAATAAAAACCTATGTTGATACAGAGATCCTGTGGGAAATTATACAATAATGTTACCTACATAACTAATTTTCTTTTTATGAAATCATGTTTCCCTCTACACATTTAGAACTATCAAAAGTATTGTTTAACATCACCATTTCCATGTTAATATCTCAGTAAATCATAAAAACGTAATATTTGTGCAGAAAGTGCACTGTTTCCTTTGGGGACAAAAGCATTCACTTCTAAATTAGAAGTTGTGTGAAGTGAATACCAAGCATACTATGTGTTGTTTAATGGTTCTAAGACTATCATATTTTTATTTCTAAGAAGTTTCCTCTATGTCGAATAGCATTCATATTACATTAAGTTGCTATGTAGGCTGATGGGGAAAGGTATTCATCATAGACTTACCAAACTGTGGACACTGTGAACTACAATAATGTATAAGATCCCCATGGGTGTAACAGTGACATAAATCCTTTCTAGATACTATCTGTTTTGTGATTGGTTGAAGGACTGTTCCACAGGAGGAACTACTATGGGTCTGGTCAAGAACACATTCTCTGGAGTTTATAGATTCCCAGGAATGAACCTACTGCTATTGTTCTGTTAAAAGGAAGTTGTGTTCAAACTGACCTCTAAAACCATATCTCTATACGTATTGACCAGTGCCTCTTTCAGAAATCAGAACACATCAGAAAAGTTTCTTTGCTCACAGAAACGCACAAGTGGTTAAAGTACAGAGTATCAGTGGAGTGCTTAATGGCTAATGGTAGATCTGTATCATATCCCCCTCCTCCACTCCTGAGTCTCAAGGACCATCTCAGAAGAGGAAGCAGAGTTGTACAAGCCAGAGGTAAGGGAATACCATAGAAAAACCAGTGTCTCTGGAAATAACAGGGCTGATGCACTTGGTCTACTTGGGAACTACCAGGTCTGCACATGATTGACCATGCTCCAGTGAGTGGCTCCATAATCATGAATATGGATGGGCGGCACAGATTGGACTTGATGGGTTTTAAACAACAACTAAAATTAAAACCAAAATGACACAAAGTAGGGTGTGTGAGTAGTAAGTTAGGGTGGATCTGAGAGGAATTAGAGGACAAAATTGGAGGTATATACGATCAAAACACATTGTGTGGTGTATACAGAAATTTACGTCCTGCCCAGAACTGTAACCGTTTAGTCCCAAAGAAAACAAAGAGGCTTATTTTAAGTATAAACTATTCAGCCAATTAGCAAGGCTTATTATTAACTAGTTCTTACAACTTAAATTAACCCATAATTGTTGTCTATGTTTAGCCACATGGCTTGGTACCTTTTCTCAGCAAGGCATTCTCATCTTGCTTCTTCATTTGGCTGGTGACTGCGTATCTGCCTTTCCTCTTCCCAGAATTCTCTTAGTCTTATTGTCCCACCTATACTTCTTGACTGATTACTGGCCAATCAGTGTTTTATTAAACCAATATGTGTGACAAACCTTTACAATGTACAAGAGCATTATCCCATAGCAGTGTGAAATTCTCAGAGAATTCATAAAAATATTGTATAAGAGTAACTTTATGAAAAATTACTATCAAGGAAAAGCATGCTGCTTGTTAATGGTCACTATAAGTAAAATAAATAATTTAGAAACATAATAAATGACAGTAGTTTGACAATTATTTATTGTCATACAGTGTATGGAATGGTTTAGAAGCCTCTAAGTACAGTGTACTATTGTCACATCAGCTATTATCAATGGATAACCTCCCAACACAGAGACGTATAGGAAGACATAAGGGTAGATGGTTGGCTATATCAGAAATCAGCAATAATAACAATGCCTTGTAAAAACTTCTTTCACATATTGTAATGGATTCAACATTTTTTCCACTACTTTTTTCTGAAACAGTTGGACACTTATCTCCTAATAGTTCAAGCTACCTACTCAGTTTGCATGATGCCATAGGTGCAGTGCTGAACACAGAACAACACCCAGAAGCAGCCTGAAGCCTTTCCCTTAGCAAAACCATTTGGAAGCTGATATATTCAATAGGTGACATGTCAGTATTAAATTACACCCTTCTTTTTTAATGAAATAGTTCAGGAATATTCATTTTCATCTGACAATTTTTAGGTCATGGACAGATATATTTCTGTTTCAATCAATAAGAATTGTTTACTATCTAATTTTGAAAGGTATTATTCATTAAGAGATCATTCACACCGAATGTACTTGCCATCTTGTGCCAAACAAGTTCAGATTTAAATTAAAATATATTCAAATTACATAAATATATGATCCAGTGGGACCCTTCATGCTTTTAGGTATAGTAACAGTAAGTGATGATGCTTTAACCCCCTATCTTAATTTGATGTTAATACTATCATTGTTGATTTAACATATTGAAATTAATAACATTGGCCTTTATGTCTATTTGGGATCAGTTTTAATAAAAATGCTGATTTATACATATAGCAAAATTGTCACTTTATATAAAAAGAAAAGCATGAGGAGAGAAAAGACATCCTTCTTTTTTTTTCCATACATTGTTTTGTTTTATTTTTTCCATTCAAGAACATAATTAAAGAAATAAAATTTTTTTCCTTTCTTCCCCTTCTCCCGGTTCCCTCCCACTACCCCCCCACCC